>JAGDQP010008575.1:24128-62463 GCA_022664845.1 Lepisma saccharinum
CATTAACTGCGGTCCCTG
The DNA here is from genome assembly GCA_022664845.1 of Lepisma saccharinum. Taxonomy (NCBI): domain Eukaryota; kingdom Metazoa; phylum Arthropoda; class Insecta; order Zygentoma; family Lepismatidae; genus Lepisma; species Lepisma saccharinum. Next base: position 24,147 of record JAGDQP010008575.1, read on the forward strand.
GAGTGCCTATATGACCTGTCCCATTAACTACGGTCCCTGGAGTGCCTATATGACCTGTCCCAGTATCTAATGAGCAGATGAACATGTATGTCAAATTTAGTGTAATTCAATGCACACGTGTAGATTTGTATTAATAAAGGCATTTCTATATGTTGAATTTTTAAATAGGCTGGCAACACTGACAACTGGGGTGTTTGAGCTCGGGGACATCCAAAACTTTCTTCTATTGTGTTGAATGATGTTCAAGCTACGTTTGGGGCAGATACGACGTGGAAGAGGTTTTTTAAATGATTTTTTTAAAACGGTTGGCAACACTGAGAACTGGGCAATCCAGAAAATCTCACATATACCAAAAAGTATTTGTAATCTAGGGTTTAATTCATGTTGTATTTCTTCTTAATTATCTATATAAAAGTAAGCCTTGATTAAAGAGACGTTAGCTAACTAACTAACTAACTAACTCTATGGCTTATGGAACTCGCAAGTTCATCGCCGCAGTAACAAACGTTCGCCATTGGATTCTATCCTGGGCAGTATCAAGCCAGTTTTCATCACGAACACCTACTTCTCGAAGATCTCTTCTAATATTGTCCTCCCAACGACGTCTCGGTCTTCCCAATGGCCTCTTTCCATCGGGCCTTCCAACCAGGATAGAATATAATCTTCGTTTTTCCCCCATCCGAGCTACATGCCCTGCCCACCTTAGTCGTCTCGATTTCATTATTTTTACAACATCTGGTGAATCGTACAGTCCGTGGAGTTCTTCATTATGCAGTCTCCTCCACTCTCCAGTCATCACGTCGCGTTTCGGCCCATATATCTTTCTCAAAACCTTATTTTCAAATACACGCAATTTATGTTCATCTGCTAGGGTCGTACTCCAACTTTCGCAACCGTAAAGTATTACCGGCAGAATAACCGTTCTGTATATTTTTAATTTCAATTTCCTTGATATTAATCGCGATGTTAGAAGTTTCTGGACTGAATAGAAACATGCGTTTCCCGATACTAAGCGACTTTTTATTTCTTCCGTTACCTCAGTTAGCAGTATTACAAATACCTTCCCTGAAAAAAAAAAGCAACTAAATTTAGATAAAAAAAAAACGAAGGCTCATATTGTTGTTGTTTGTTTTGTTTTTTTTTAATAAAAAACGGAAGTTTTAGAAAAAAACGAAGTTTTTTCCTGTTTACATCACTAATAAGTAGTGAGGTTGATTTTTTCTTCATAACTTGTAGAAATAAAGAGTCATTGTGAACGACAAACTATGATTTGGAGGGAGATGAACTAGTGCTGATAAAAAAAAAAATTATATTACATGTGTGGATTTTGGTTTTTCACGAAACAATTTTAAGAGAACCGAGAACTTGAAAACAATTAGCTATAAAATCCTAAACGGAGTAACATTTTAAATAATCTAAAGAAATTATTGAGAACTTAGACAATTAATTGTTTACAAATTATGACGTCATAGGATAAGCAATTAAAAATTTCGACTAGAAATCAGTTCTGTTGATAGCTGCTGTTAGAGTTTCGTAAATATTTTTTGACCCAGTTTTCAGAACTGTAACATCATCTTCGATCTTTGCAGAATTTTCGAAAATCCAAATATATAGAGATGAACATAAAGAAAAATGATCTCTCCATGTAAAAATATTTTTGATAGTGATGTTCTTCCCGCAGGCAGGTCTACGTTCCAAAGAGCGATGAGCAAAGTGAAACGATGGTAGTTTGCCATTGCCTTCTACTGGATGAAGATATATCCTAAGGACGGGACCTACGGTTTAAAATGGACTCCAAAACATTTGTGTACGCACCGGATATCAAACCTAGGACTCCGTTATTACAAAGCATTGCGTGCTGCCACTTAACCAGAGGAATTTATATGAAAACATGTATTAACGTTTTAATATTCTGACATTTTGTTTTTGTATTGCAATGTGAAGATTGGCAAAGTGACCATAAACCACCAGTTTCTGGTGGAATAGTTCTTCATAACTTTACTAGTAGCTTGACGAAGACTTGGCTGTATTTTACTGTACATGTCACTCCGGCTGAGTATTTTGGTATAGAAGGAAAATCTTGTTTCCCTTTTCAGATATATGTTTTTGGTGGGTTTATAGCTTTTATATGAAGAATTTCAGAAATATAGAAAGCAGCATTTATGAACCAGGAGGAAACAGGAAAAAGAAATTAAGCAACAGAAAGAAATTAGGTTGATATAGAAAAGAAAAAGGATAAAGAAGAAAAAAGAGATTGAGGTTGAATCATGTGATTTATGATAAATTTGAAGGACTTCTGGCCAATTCTTTCAATCTCTGTCACAAAGAGCGACGCATGGCAAGGTTCTGTGCTCCTGGCCGACCGCCTTTCGTTAGAGAAACCTTACCCACAGACATGCGGTTTTCTTACACAATGTCGATACCAAAAAAATTTGTTTCCAAATATTGAGCCTCATTAGTTGGTACCTGGAAGTGGCACAATTTCACTCTTGCTTTAATAATTTGGATTAGTGTGTATGTGTGAGTGTTTCCTTTTCCTTTTCCTTTTTTACTACTTCTTTAGAAATCTCGTTATTACTCACATGGTCGCATTTTCCGGTTATCTGTGTTGTAAGCTTCCGCCTCTCAATACCACTCGCGTGTCACTGGAACAAATTTGGTGAGACAGAGAAATAAAACTAGAAGATGTATCTAAATTTGGCCAACAAACCGTCTGTGGCTTAGTGTAAGGAGGTTGTACCCAGTGTTCGATTTGTTGGAAATTACGAAGGGGGGAGGAATCCTAAGACTAGTGGTTGCTGGTAAGTTTCAACAGAGTACCTATTTGGATAGAAACACAAAGAGTTTATCCCTGGTTGAGGTGATATTTGGAATCAACAACCAGGGATGAAATCCTCACGCACCAGGGAAAATCCCCGGCTTCCCCCTTGGCAAATCGAACACTGGTTGTACCTAAACTTCTCCTTGGAAGAGGGACTAGGATTATGAGGGTATCTAGAGTCGATATGTGTATGAAATGTAACCCATATAAAATTTGTATAATTACACCCAAAAGTTATAGTAATTATGCATGGAAATTGGAAAGCTCGTTTAGGGTCTCCGGCTCTACGATTTGAACCATTGACTTGTAGGTTGCATGGTTCCCGCTTGGTAGAAACAAATACTTGATGATCTTGTTAGAGAATCCTTGATGGAAGATTCTGAAGGAAATATAAGTTCCTTTGGTAGTGTACAGGACGTGCAATGGAAAATATTTCGTGGGTAAATTATCAGAAAAAAAAGTAGATAATACGCTTTGCATTTCACGCAGTGTATTCACATATATTCTTGAGTCTTCAATTCTGACCGCAATAAATACAGACCTGTCCGCGCTATATAATCTAAAATTTGTCTGTTTGTTACTTGTAGTTATACACAACTACATGCCTGCATCGACATCCACCAAATTTTGCATACGTATTCCTTGGGTCCACGGGTCGTAGAGATAGTTTAAGTCACTGGAAGCGACGGTGTGGCCAACTAATTAAAAGAGGGAAAAGAACAGTAATTTCATTGTTTATAACAATTAAATAAATACATTGTTTCCATGTTTAATAATTAAATAGATTTGTAAATAAATAAACAAAGATTTACTTTTTGGGTTTTACGTCATGTATTTTTTATTTATTTATTACGTCTTATGTCTTACAATATTTCATTGAATTATCCCTCGACATCCTCAGATACGTTAACAGATAAGTCGATGAAACTATTGTAAGGCAATACAATAAATAAAAAATGACCTAAAACCCAAAGTAAATCTTCCATCATGGAAAATCGTTATGAAAGCTTGAAGAATAAATAAATAACTACTGTACTTTAGATTTTTATTCCGTTTGATTGTTGTAAAACAGAAATAATAACTTAATTTGATTAACTAAGATTTGAAGAAAGAGTAATATCTAAGATATGGGTAACTACTACTAATAGTAGTTCTATTAGTAGTACTGTTGTAATAGTAGTACAATTATTATTGTTGATAACATAATTTTATTCACCCCGCACCAACGGGCGGTTAAATCATCTACTATATCATATAATAATTAAATGTATTCTATTATATAAGCTCTGCGGTAGGAATATACTTTTTAGAGGCAGAGGAAAACTGTCGCACTATTTTTTATCTTTTCAGTAAGATTAGAGTAATAAAGAACGAAGAAACTCCTTAGCTTGGCAGTCCATAGAGGTTCTGCCAGAGCTTTCAGTATAAGATGTATTGTGTAGCAAAACGACTCCCTATCACTGCTTTAGGACTTTTGGGATATCACATGCGATGTTTGGTCTTTCCATGCTTGCCAATAAAAGAAAGAGAAACCTAACTACTAAGCCGTCATCTCTCGCTAACGCTCGCTCGACATTATATGTCCGTGAAGCGTGTATGAAATATTGAAAGTGCCTATAAAAGCACAACGAAGTATTTATTAATAAATAATATCAGCATGTAGTAATGTTATCTTGAGGGGAGGATAAGAAAACTTGGCCTGTACCGAGATCGAATCCGGGTATGGCACTCAGGTAGCCGACGCTTTACCGCCTATTCCACAAAGTCATCTACAGCCAAACCCTTTCGAAATGATATTTACAGCATACCGAAACAAGAGAAGCAGTTCTGCACATGCGCAGTCTTCTATGACGCCAGGGATTGTTGCTATCCGCAGACAAAACTTAGTATGAAGCCATTACACTTTTCCGCATTACTTCGTGACTCCGTAAACAAATGCCATGTTTTGTGCGCAGGACATGACATTTTGAGCCATCATGTGACGTATGACTCTGTTTACCTTGTTGCTGGGCGTGCAAATGTCATATAGACCTAATTTGAAAATTTATTCCGATAATAGGAGTTCCTCAGTCGGCATCTTCTTTTCTTTCTGGGTTAAAACTGGAGTTGAGAGCACCCGGCGCAGGGATCAAACCCGGAATTAGTCCCACTTAAAGTAAAAGCAAGTAATCTATGAATAGTCTCATAACTAAATTTCAAATATAGTCTCCAAGCAAACTGTTGCGTTGATAAACCATGCAACTGCTAGGATAGGAAGAGCCAATGCAGTGAGAAGGGTTACTGACTAGTCAAATAAGATGAATGAGAAATAAACTGGACGGAGAACGACCAGAAGAAACAAAATTACGGATCGATATGTAAAACTGTGAGACTATAGCTGCAAATAGAGAAAATTTGAAAATGCGAGCAAAGGAAAGAAGATAGGGTAGAACTAGGGGACGATTATGTACCACAACTATTGAGTATTTACGGTATCATAAGAGAAAGAAATAATCGTCGTACACTACACTTGGAAGAAGTTACGCAGAAGACAGGAAAGTATGAGAAGACGGGCTGGATAATTTTGTTGAGAAGGACTGTCTCTGATCGGTAAAACATTAGTGATGACATTGATGATTATGGAATATGGATATGGATAATTAATTATACACAGAAAAGTATCCATTCGTAACCGGAAGTAAACATTTGCACAAAAAGTTATAAAAAACAAAATTGACTCATTTAAGGTGTCTAACATATGCTTTAAAATGTAAAGCAAGTGCACTTTTAAAAAAAATATGCTTTTTACTTAAAATAATAAAGTTAAAAATAACATTTGATAGAGGAAGTGTATACATGTTTATTAATGAGAGAGAGAGAGAGAGAGAGAGAGAGAGAGAAATAAATAAAAGTCGAAGATTGAATCATTGCCCCGAGGCCAAAGAAAAATCACACACACTTCCGACCATAACAATTCTAACAATATGCTATTATTATGTTTATTTTCGTCATAACTTTTTTTTCGGAACACCGGTCCATGTCTTCGTAATAACCCACGCTTGCCACCTGGCCACATGCGATTTACAGCAAAAGTTAAGCAATGTTTGTTAAACTCCTATCATTAAAGTGAAAGTTTTTATTTCCAAGTTTACAATGATTGGTTGGTTAGTTAGTATCCTGTAGAGTATTATTACTCCTCCTCCCCACTCCTCTATCTACTCGATCGATGTCGTTTTTCTTCTTATTTTTAAAGTCGACTATCTCTCCAACAATGATCCTGGAAATGTGTACAATCGTTTTCCGGCCCATTGAGAAGTTATACATAGTTGATTGCGTGATCACAAGACTGTTCGGCAAGAAAAATAGCGTCCTACTGACTCCAATAACACCCATGCGTTCGTGGATACGTGACATATTCTTAGTAATATATTGTGTGTGGTGCACGTGTGTGCGTAAAACGTTCAAAGTATACGATTTCGAATTGATTACACCACCATTGGCTGGTGCTGTCATCGCTTGATGGTCCTTTAAAGAGCGTGATGGATGACAAAATTAATAAGCCATATTCACAGACTAGCTTCTGCGTTGAGCAAACTGTAAAGAAAAGCGAAAGGGAGTTCGTTAGTTGTCCACAATACCAAAAAGATGAATTCTTCTCTAAATAAGACTAAGAAGTGAGTGTCATGTTTGACGTTAGAGATGGTCCAATTCTGTGGCCATTTGAACAAACTATATGAAGTGTTATATTTAATTGTTTAATTTAAAGCAAGCACTTTGCTAATTGCATATTGCAAATAGAGCAGACTCGTATATTACTGGAGGTCAACAAATGTACACCTACAAGTATCCTGCAAAACTCGGTTACGTTAAACAAGTATGGTGTAGTAACAAAAAAGAAAAAAAGTGACTGGAAATGGCAGGAAAGAACAAATAAAGAAAGTCTCCTGAAAAGAAACAACAAAATAGCTATTTTAAGATCCCTGTATGTAAGCATATTACCTTATATATATACAGTGATTACAGAGAGATCATTTTATCGCACACATCTGGCATAAAGTAATGTCTAACGTGCCACAAGATTGTCACTAATTTGTCAAATAAGGTACTTGATTACATAAATATCTATTAAAAAAACATACAAGAAAGTTGTACGAGCTGCAAAAAAAGAGCTATTACGATCGTTTAATTAATAGGGCTAGCAATAAAATTAAAACTGCGTGGAATCTAATAAATCAAAATATAAATCAAACAGCAAAAAATGAAATTCGTTGTGTATCTGCTGAGAGGAGGGTACTCAGTAAACCCAAAGACATCGCAGAAGCATTTAATAAACATTTTCTTAACACAGCTATACTTTCGAAGACCGTCTCCGCACAAAGTGGAATCAGGTATTTAAATAAGCAAACTTCATTGGAGCAATGTATGTTTCTAACTCCAATTACAGTGCAAGAGTTATACTTCAGAAGTTGTCTAATACAAATTCAACAGATCTGGATGAAATTCCGTCTATTGTTATTAAAGGATGTATACATTTAATTGGAAACCACCTTTGTTATCTTATATCGTAAATAGCTTTCTTGAGTCAGGTGTTTTCCCAAGCAGGCTAAAAATTGCTAAAATTATTCCCTTACACAAGAAAGGAAGTATTACAGATATGCAGAATTATCGTCCCATTTCTATTTGGTCAGTAGCTTCAAAAATGTTTGAATACGCAGTGTTGACACGTTTAAATAACTTTCTATCTACACACAAGTTGATCTCTCTTTGCCAACATGGTTTTCAGAAGAGAAAAGCTATAGACACTGCATTGTTTGATTTCATAAAAAAAAGTTTCAGATACCTTAAAGAAAAGCCAGTATGCCATAGGTGCATTTATAGACTTTTCAAAGGCATTTGACAACGTGCATCACTTGACTTTACTAACAAAACTCTATCAGCATGGTATCAGAGGTGTATCGTACGATTGGTTTATATCGTACTTGAGTAACAGAAAGCAGATAGTACAAATATCTATGACTCTTAATGAGAAAAGTATGGTATTTCATTCGTCAGTGGCTGAAATTAACAAGGGTGTTCCTCAGGGCTCTATTTTAGGACATATTATTTCTTTTGTATATCAATGATTTGTCTCAGTTCATAGAATCAGAAAATGTAGTTTTGTACGATGATGATGTAAACGTTTAAATAATTGGGAACACTCATCAGGAAGCAGAAAGCAACTTAAAATCAATGACTGCAAGATCAGTAGAGTGCAATAAACAGTCTGAACATAAATGCTGATAAATCAAAAATCCTATATTTTCATCTTTCTCACGGACCGTTTACATTTCCAACCATAAGAGTAAATTATTAAAGTCTAGAATATACTTCTAAAAGCAAATTATTAGGTGTAAACGAAAAGTTAAAATGGGATGATCACATACTCGAACTTATTAAAAAAAAACTGAATGGTGTCTGCTTCAACATGTACCGATTACAAGGTACAGTCTCTCGACAAACTCTGATCTCATTATATTACGCAAAATTCTATGCTCTTATTAGCTTTGGAATAATATTTGGGGTGCATCACATGTTAGTGTAAATACTTTCCGTTTACAAAAGAAGGTTGTTAGAATCATTTTTAACATGAGCCCTAGGTCACCATGTAAAGATGTGTTTATGTCTCAAAAGATTCTAACAGTTCCATGCCTATATATTTATAAAAGCGTAATATTTACAAAGAAAAATAGTCACTTATGTACTTATACGACAAATATACACAGTTACAATAACAGGCAAAACAGAAACATTTTCCCAGAAAGACAAAATTTTGCTACTACTTATTCTAGTGTTTACTCCTTTGTTCCAAGATTGTACAATAAACTACCGAATTACCTAAAGAGTATTCAAAATATAAATACATTTAAATCTGAGGTTTTCAATTTGTTGGTAAATAAGGGTTACTATACCGGTACTGTTAATGATTATTTGAGTGACGACGTATATAATAATTTATAGTTATGTTAATTGTACTTTATTATTATTATTATTATTATTATTATTATTATTATTATTATTATTATTATTATTATTATTATTATTATTAATTAAATATCATGTTTCATGTGTAGAGACATTGACGAGTCTTATGCACAGGTCACGACTTGCATGTACTACCATGGTACTACACAGACGAATAAATTTCTATTCTATTCTATTCAAGATGATATCACAATGCTCCAAGAGGCAGGTAGAGTGACCATGTGGTTAGTTGACTAGCTGAGTCACAGATCTTGTGGTAGAACGTTGTGTTGTGTTGTGTTGTCAAGAGTTGTTTGTGAAATTGCAATATGGCATTTTGAAAGAAAGAGAGAGTATTGTGGAAATTTATTTTGAAAGGTGTTTTGTTCCGACAGAATTTAAACACTCTGGAAGACCTGAAGCAGAGATTCCCTCCATCAACTGGACACTCCTACTCAAAGTGTCCAACGTGGTCAAGGGAGTCAGAACCTACATTGAACTAGGCCTACAGAATGGTCATTTTCAACACTTTCTCTATAATAGAGAAGCGTTTTTTAATCTTTCTAATATTCAAGACCCGGCAAACTATAGAGAAAAACTTTCATGGCTCGGAAAGATGCCAGCAAGTTAGAAGTTTATTTGACATTCAAAAGATGTCACCACATCTTCAGACTCTGGGTGCTTTCGAAAGCAAATACGAACTTTAATCTCCATTCTGAACTGTTGAAACCTACAAAATAAGTATTAAACAGCTAAACGTATTATTAATTTGTCGAGGGCTGGAACAAATAGTTTCGGGGACCGGTGGTTGAAAACCACTGCTCTAGAGCATCTATTGTAAAGAGGTATTGAAGTTCATTGCTAGACTGATCTCAGTATTATCAATATGTTCATGCTTGTATCTCGAGTTGTTTCTAATAAAGAACACACATTCTAACATTGATGTGTGCGATGAAGTGATGTTGCACGGGTGACGAGAGGAGTTGAACTACATCAAGATCATGGCTGTATTGTACCCTCCTAAGTTTATCACCTATATTTTTTTATCCTCGAATATGCTGCAATCCTGCTTCCTAATAATGTAGGAAAGATTAAGATAATTGATGGCCTTACTTGAATTTTTGTTTGGATTTATTTATGGTCTTTAGGCATCTGTGACTCTAGGCCAGGATATAGTTGGGAACGTAAGAAAGAAGTTGGCCAAGCTCGAGTTCCAAGGTACAATCCGGCATTTGCCTGGTATGAGTGAGGAAAACCTCAGTAAGGATGGGCAGCTGATGGGATTGTTGGCAAACGTTCCGATTACTAAACCAAAGCTGTAGTAACTGAGCTACAGTCGCTCGGAATTTATGATCTTCCTATTTTAGATTCTGGTAACGTGATAACCCAATATAGTTTATTCTTGACAAAAATAAAACTCTTTGAAAATATTTAATGTTGGTAAAGCATCAATGGATCGAATATTACAAGGAAAAAGAATGTGAAGTTTTATCTGAACGCGAATAGCAGTGTAAACTAACATTCACGGATACATTTTTGTGCGTGTGTGTGGATCACGGATAAAACTGGAAATATATTTTAATTATTTAATGAAAAACTTTAAAGTAATCAAAACAGAAGATAACTTCTCACTGGATCTTTTCATCTGGCGATTTTTTTATGCGGAGTGAACTGGAGATAAAGAGTTTTCTAGATTCAAAATCAGTACAATGAATCTCGTCGTGTATTCTGAATCCGAACAAAAACACCAGAGGTGCAAAAAGTGGAGCCAAGTTCTTTAGCCCTAAAAAGGTGTGAAATGGGAGACGGATGAGCCAAGTTACTTGGTGACAGCATGTAACAGGAACAAAGGAACTTGGCGCGAGCTGGCAACAGCCTTAGGGTTGGTGGCGGTGGACGTAGTGGGTTTTAGGATCCCCACCGCCCTTATAGCTTGAGGATCATGAACCTTGCCACCTCGCGCCAAGTTCCTTTGTTCCTGTTACATGCTGTCACCAAGGAACTTGGCTCATCCGTCTCCCATTTCACACCTTTTTAGGGCTAAAGAACTTGGCTCCACTTTTTGCACCTCTGGTGTTTTTGTTCGGATTTCACAGCTTTTTGTACGTGTATAATATATATACTCGCTCGCTCGGCCTCGTTTAGGTCCTCGCCTCCCGTAGCTGACTGCGCCCCCAACTTCGAGTTTTTGGGTACTTAGGCCCCTTTATCGTAATTACTCTCCAGGACACTGTGCTTCCATGTTGCAGATTTTTTCCCATACCACCACCCGTGGGAATGAGATATTTATTAAAACATAGGGGATCTTTGCCATATTTATTGTAACCTACTTGTGATGATACAGCAAATTTGCTTCCTGCTGGCGGCCCTAAAATCCACCACCACCAACCCTAAGGCTCGAACATCATCTGGTGTTTTGCTCGGATTTCACAGCTTTTTATACGTGTATATATATATATATACTGGGTTCGCCTCGCTGGGTGTGCTGCCCCAGAATTCCGTGTGCGCCCCAACTTCAAATATTTAGGGCTACGCCCCCTTTATTGTGATCAGACTTTCTGGGGACAGCGCCCCATGCTGTGCAGACTTTTTCCCATATCGCCTCGGGGGCTGCACGCTCATAGCGGTGGTTTCATCCATTTATTGAAACATTTTCGTGATGGTACACCTTCATACCAAATTTCGTTTCTATAGCTCGAATGGTGTGGAAAAGATTTTTGTGCGGCCATTTTGATCCAAGTTAACAACTTTTTGAAAAATGTAAATTATTCCTAAACTGCTCTTGTTAATACACCTTTATGCCAAATTTCGTATCCCTAGTTCAAACATTCTGGAAAATGGATTATGAAGTCAGCCATTTTGGATTCAAAATGATGTCTTTCCAGATATTTTGTAATCTACTAGTGATGATATACCGTCATACTTCGAAATTTCATATTTCAATTTTTAACATCTTTTTTCTTACAGAACCTCAAAATCGCTGATTTCGCAATAAACTCTTGTTCCTGTATAGCATGCTGACGTTTTGTGACACGCGAAACTCGACTGCATGCACTGCCGTACGTGTTGATACTCCCCTCGATTCGCTGGCGTCGCTGCGCCAAGAATCCCACGGCAGGCCGCGCATCGAACTTGAGGAGTTTGGAGGAACTGCGTCTTTTTATCACAACCAGAATCTGCAGTGCACTGCGCCACATGATGCAGATATTCCCTCATACTCCAGAGCGCTGCGTCCGAATGGGGAAACTTCCACATTCTGCCTGTATAACATGCTCCTGGCAGTGCTAACGTTTGTGACGAGTAAAACTTGGTGGGACACGCAGGAGTATTGGAAGTTGGCGCGAGGAACTAGGCTCATCCATATTCCATTTCACCACTTTTTAAGGTTGAAGGAGTTGACTGGACAGTTTGCACCCCTGGTGCTTTTGCTCGTATTTCGCAGCTTTTTACACTTGTGTAATGTATATACTCGCTTCGCCTCATTGGGGCGCTGGCCCCAGAATTCCAAGATGGCCTCACTGGGGCGCACCCCTTTATCGCAATCAGGCTCCAGCTGGGAACTGTACCCTAGTAGGGGAGACGAGCCGAATTTATTCTAACCTACTCGTAATGGTACACCTTCATACCAAATTTCGTTTCTCTAGCTTCAGTCGTTATAAAGTGGGGCTTAGGCGGACATTTTGGATAAAAGATGGACACATTTTTAACGTTTTCTTATATTTTAGTGACATACTCGTGATGATACACTGTCATACCAAATTTCATTTCTCTATCTCGAACGATGTGAAAAGTGGTATTTCAGCTGCCATTTTGAATCAAAGATGGTGAATTTTTTAAAACGTTGTTATGTTTTCCTAAACTACTCTTGATAATACATCATTATGCCAAATTTCGTATCTCTGGCTCAAGCAGTTGGAAAATGGATTTATGACGCCCGCCATTTTGGATCCAAGATGGCGTCTTTAGAGATATTTTGTAATATTTTCATAATCTACTAATAATGTTGTACTGTCAAACTAAATTTGATTATTCTAGCGGCAACCGTTTAGGCTGTGTATTCTTTAAAGTTTTAGGTTTGGCGGCCATTTTGAATCCAAAATGGCGACTTTTTCAAATTTTAAAAAAGTTTTCTTAATTTGCTATCAATGATGTAGTTTCATACCAAATTTCACTGTTCTATCTTTAATCGTTTAGGCTCTGTATTCTTTGAAATTTTAGGTTTGGCAGCCATTTTGAATCCAAGATGGCGACCTTTTCAAAATGTCGGAATTTTTCCTTTATCTACTTATCATCCTCTACCTTCATACCAAATTTCATGTTTCTAGCTTACTCCAAACACCCTAAACAATATGATGAGTGAGTGAGTCAGTCAGTCAGTCAGTCAGTCAGTGAGTGAGTGAGTGAATGAGTGAGTCAGTTAGCCTAAAATGCGCAATTTCAGGGGTCCACAACTAGAACATAGTTTGAGATACGAATATGAAATTTTGTACATCTGCACATATTTACCATATCTCCTTAACGGCAAAAGCTCATATTCCTATCTTTAACATCTTTTTTCTTACGGGGCCCCCAAATCGTCGATTTTGCCATAAACTCTTGTTCCTGTATAACATGCTTCTGGCAGTGCTGACGTTTTCTGACGCGAAGAACTTGGCTCATGCACTGCCGTGCATGTTGATTTTGTAACTAGTTCTGACTACATTCAATTCAAAGATCTTTTCCTCCATATTACTGGATTAACTTCGAAACTCTGTTGATATGCACTAGGAATGGAAATTAATCGAGCAAAAAATTAAAAAATTCTACTTTACCGAAGTTTTCTATCTTAGAGTAACCAACTGCACACCAGAAAAGTAGTCGAAACAAAGGGAAGCGAAGCAGAGCAGACTGGTGCCGTATGAAACCCACTTATATTGTGATGCTTCGCCCTGGTTCACTCTGCTCAGTCACTGTGAGTGCTAGAATTCAAATATATATAGTAGATAGACTATAGAACGGCTATTAGATAAAAATTTCCAAAAATTCTTCAGACAATCAGTAGCCACTACCTACCGATTGACTAAAGATTCGAGTTAAGAATTGAAAACTGGAAGCTATACCAAGAAGCTTTTACCTTCCTCAAGAAAATTTTGAAACTATTTAGAAATTTATTGTGACGTTCTTGCAGACAAACTGGATTCAGCACACACACACAGACACAAGAAAAGCTTTCAAAAACATCAGTATGCAGAACCAACATAATTTTTCTTTGTCAACTCATAATGTATAATGATTATGTAATGAAGAAGAACAATTAATTACATTGCCACATTAGATTTGCTGTACCGCGAAATACTGCGATTGTCAATTACTATGTGTACAGTATGTTGTGTAAATCATTCTTAAAACTACTTCAGAGAGAGAGAGAGAGAGAGAGAGAGAGAGAGAGAGAGAATGGATTCTCTATTAGCATAGTTATACATCTGAACACAAGTGGAAAATTTCGTCCAATAGGCCTATACTTATACACTTTCTTTTTCCTTGTTTCTTCCGGGCTTGTCTTGTTCCTTTTTGTGGAGTCAAGGTAAACATGGCAAGATGATTTAGTTGGCCCTTATATGGACAGAAAAGGAAGCAGGAAGTAAAGGAAAAGAAAAGCAGAAGGCGAAGAGATAAATCAGAAAAAGGATTCCCAGACATTTAAAGATTCTATTACTGTTTTTTTTTATTATTATTTATTATTATTATTATTCGAAGAAAATGTTTCAGACGTGAAAAAGAACTAACTTCATGCTTCTTTTTCTATCGTCTGTATTTTCATTTTTTTAAGAAAAAATACGCCATTCTGTTTAGTATTTCTCTTTACCTGTTATCCACTCTGTTTCTTCTTCTTCTTCTTCTTCTCTCTCATGAGTCGCCGTGCCTCAGACAGTAGCGCGTCTGACTACGAATCGGGCGACCCGGGTTCAAACCCCGGTCGGGACACTGGGGAATTTTCTTTGTGTTCCCATGCCTGACGCTCTGAGGTGAACTCTGCCTCCTATCAAATTGAAACGTCCTTGGTTTCCTGGGAAGGTAAAGGCTGTCGAGCGTGGAACTGACCACCCCACCTCACTTCGTGCCGTAGGTCAAGAAAATGTGGAGCGCTAACTCCACATCCCCCATGCACCGTTCACGGCGCCTTTAACCCAATGTTACTGGAGACGCCTTTAACCATCTTCTCTCCTCGTTTAGAACTGCTCAGCGGGACATTTTTTCTGGAGGGGAAGTAATTTTGAAGTCACATATCAGGCACAACTGCTGAACAAAGATTACTTGTAAGCAAATCCTATTGGTGGTTCAGCGTGCTTTGGGGGGGGGGGGGGCAAACAGCATAGAAGTAGGGGACATAAAAAAACGCGCAGAAAACGCGATTAAAAGTGCTTTCGTCCATAAAGATGGTCGAAGTGGTCGCAATCATAAGAATAAGTACTAATAGTGTGACGTAAAGCTGAAAATACACGTTTGTTAGTAAAACGCTTGAAGCAATGATAACAAATACACCTTAATGGATACTTGGTGGAATGCACTATCAGTAAGTTGAAGGGTACGTTCCTCACGGCCGCTAACTTGAAGTCGTCCATCTTTAATTTTGTTTGGTTAAAAAGAAAAGTAGGAAGGGAGTCGTTTAATATGTCAATCTGCTAGAATGTTCGCAGAAATACATTGGTGAAGTCAGTTTTATCTTTTTTTTTTTTTTTTTTTTTTTAATGAGAAATAATTAAATGCAATTTTAGTATGCGTTGTTCTTTTCAAACAGTGGAAACGAAAACCTAATACTAATGAGTACTATCACCATCTACCCAGTACTTATTTGTTTACAAACGTGTGTTTTCAGACTTAGCTTGTGAGATTTAGGTGAAGGGAACAGACGGAGAAAGCTAAGGTCTTTAAAAGTACCTGTCATATTTAGAGTCAAATTTTAGTTTATTCCACTCTTTCAGACCACGAGGGATTCCAATGGTGTAAAGAGCACTATAAGAAGCACTTATTCTTATGATTCCGATTTTTGGCCACTGTGACCATCTTGATGGACGAAAGCACTTGAACGTTTCTTGATATTCATTTCTTTGCCAAGTTTGGTCACAAAAAGTTCTCTGAACCATCGACAGGTTTACTTGTTAGATTTTTTACACATATTAATCCTTGATTTATGTTTAGTAACTCTGAGGCCTTTTACAGCTTCGATCATAACCACGAAGTAAGGATGATTATATTTATCATTGTGATGATGAAATTAACATGCACATCACAACGGTATGAGCAGTAAGAGAAATGGAGTTATATTCTCGCCAAGAGACGATGGGAATCCTGTTAAAAAAAGAGTTGTCACTGTGCATATAATGGACAATTGAATTGCAGGTCTGCGGCAAAATGAAAGTTCACGGAGAGAAAAATGTATCTATAGGTTGGGAGAAGAGTATACTTCTTATTTTATTTAACTTCAGGTTGAATATTGTATGTTGGAAAGGTAGTATGGTCGTAGAGTTCATGAGTGAGGCTTGGAAAGTTGGTACTAAATAGAATGCTGAGGGCATGTCGTTCCACTAGACCTACCTAGTGAAATAGATACATTTAAATTTAGCATGTGAAAACGGATGCAAAAGTCAAGAATAAAATAAGAGAATTAACACAATAACCACTCCCAGCCACTGTCAGTAGGGGACGGAATTGGTCGGGGTAACACCACAAGTCTTAAATTCCAGAAGTCCTAAATTGCACAAGTCTTAAAGTTTAGGACTTGTGAAAGCTTTTTTTAGGACTTCTGCAATTTAGGACTTATGAACGTTACCCATGATCATAAAATCTTCAGTGAAGAAATTCCCCCCTTCCCATCAGTTCCTCACGATTTCGCACACTGCTTGTATCGAACTTCTACGGTCACTCCCAAATGTGTGACCTTATGTGGTGAGTGGATTTGAGACCATTTTCCGGGAACAGAATATGCAATCTACAGAATGAAAACTTTTCTCGCAGAACAATTTAGCTGGTCTTTGCTACTGTTTTTGAGTTATTTCATTATTTATGTTTCCTGAAATATCCACTGATAACGACTCTGTGCGTTTTTCGGTAACTTAATTTATAGTTCAATTAGTACGGCAGGTAATAAATATTCAATCAAGTCGCTCATACAGTAGCACCTGAGACAAGATTAAGTACTGATTTATCCATTCACGGAATTGCGTTTACCTTGTTCGCTTCCACACCTTTAAGACTCTATGGAAGTAGGTTTTCCAACCCTTTTCCTCCTTCTACGTCGATTAATCAAATTTTAGTGCATGTAATCAGAAAATAACTTTCACGAACAAAAGTCTGTTTCGTACGTCGATAAGGAGGACAATTTATTTCAATAAATGCTAGCAGTAATGCCATTACTATATGCAAATAATTCTCTCTCAAATGTGTCCTGCACACAATAATGAAGTTACTAGTAGCATTTCTTTAAGACTAATTAATTGTACTCAATATCTACGTACGAAACGAACTTGCGTCCGTGAAAGTTATTTTCTGATTATTTGCACTGAAAATTTGATTAAGCGACGTAGAAGGAAAAAGGTCGGAGTACCTACTTCCATTGAGTCTTAAGGGAAAATCACAAACTTGAAGCAGACTGAAAATACATTTATGATTAGGCGTTGGAATTTGTGTCATATTGATTGTCGTGTGTTAATCCGTAGCTACACATTACGTTGCACGACGTCGGGCCACATTGAACGTATAGGTTCGAAGCCCGCTTTACCAAAAACTAGGCTCTGTTCTCAGAAGCTATCCAGCTCGTTGAGGATGTTAACGACTCAACCAAATTAGGTTGTACAAGGTCCTTATGCGTTATCCAATGCCTAATTATGTAAACATGCATACATACTTCACGTTGCCAGTGCATGACTATCAATATTGTTCTAAGATATATTCAAGTCAGACCAATGGAAGGGGTCTTGTAGGCAACAAACAATAACAAAGCCAAAGAAACAAAAAAAGAAACAGAAAAAACTTGTTTAAGTAACAACTTCTGGATTATGCAGTGTAGCACGTAAACATGTTCTTTTAATAGTTTGAAAGGAAAGTGAATGACGCAAGGGAACAACAGACGGGTGATACAGGTGTGAAGTTTCGAGGGAGGTAAAAACCAAATTATTTTTAAGCTGCCAAAGCAGAGATGGCGTGAGTCCAACTGTTGTTCTTATTTCAATGCGTTTGAAAGTTAACGCTATTAACAGTGTTTACTAGATCACGCAGTGCCTCTTTAAAAGTTAAAATGAGAAAAAAAAAAAAGGTACTAGAAATTCAAGAGCTCTAATCTAAGATGCTAATTGGTGATAATACTTTGTGGGTCGGTAAGTCTGTAAATGAATATGACACCTTTTTTTCCTCATATCTTCTACGTACTTCACCATACATTAAAGATTAAACACAGTTCATTGAAACTACACAGGATGTTCCTAAAACGTACTGCTGAAACTTTCCGGAACCATGGATCGCCAAATGGAAAGTCCGGGTACATTCGAACCACTGCTGGGGTCGCGGTGCCTCAATGGTAGAGCGCTCACCTCTGGTGCTTGGGGTCGTCCTAATTGCTGGGTGTTATGAGTCGCAAATTGTTTCATGAGGTATGTATCTGAAAAGATAAAAACAGGTGTATACGTTGGCAAGGTATGGGACAACATCACTTGTAAATTTTACGGTTTCTGTTCAATTCCTTCCTCGTCAAGGCAAAATTGTGGCCTGAGCCATAGTTGCCTAAAGTTCATAAATAAAATTCAAATTGAAGCCAAAACTTCTAATTGGTCAACATATACATATGCCGTGACAGTTTAGTGCCTCAACCTAATAAATTTAAGGCAACCACCAGTGGTTTAAAAAGGCTACACTAATGTTTATAGAAAACAATAAGTTAATTTTTAAAAATTTGAAACGAAATTCATATATGTAGTTTACATTATGCTGTAATTCTTGTATGATGGCTTGTTAAGTAATCTTATATTTTCGTTTATTTTATTTTCAGACTCATCATTGATGAATGTTCAGGAACAGGTGTTATTATTCCGTCACAGCGCTACACATGAAATGCTGTAATATCCATATACTATATAGACCCATGGTCACTGATTCACTGATGACTGACTGACTCACTCACTGATCTTGAATTCAAAATGGCGGACCTTATAAATGCATTTGCCACATCGTTTGAGCTAAAGATACGAAATTTGGTATGGAGGTACATGATCACTAATAGTTTAGGAAAATATTGAAAAAGTCACAATCTTGGATCCAAAATGGCCGCCAAACCTATTGTTGTATATAATACACAGCCTAAACCGCTGGGGCTACTGAAATGAAATTTGGTACGAAGGTACATCATCAATAGTAGATTAAGAAAATATTACATAATATATCCAAGGACGCCATCTTGGATCCAAAATGACGGATCTAAAAATCAATTTTCCACACCGTTTGAGCTAGAGATACGAGATTTAGCATAAAGGTGCATTAGGACGAATAGTTTACGAAAATATTACAACATTTTGAAAAATTTGCCATCTTGGGTTCAAAATGGCCGCCTAAAAACCCATTTTCCGCATCGTTTGAGCTAGATAAATGAAATTTTACATGAAGGAGTACGATCACAAGTAGGGGACGACAATAAAAGAAAACGTTCAAAAAGTCGTCAACTTGTATCCAAAATGGCCACCCAAAAACCCAATTTCCAAACCATTGTAGCTGGCGAAACGAAATTTTGTATGAAGGTGTATGACAAAGAGTAGGTTACATACAATAAGTGGGGCAAACCTCAACTTTGGGGGCGCAGTCCCCCGTGGGAGGGTGCACATGGACACCATGGCGGTGTAGTCCTCCAGGAAGATTTTAGTTAAGATAAAGGGGGTGCAGCTCCCCAACACTACTGAAGTTGGGGGCGCAGCCATCCACGGGGGTCCGGGGGAAGCGTCCCCAAGCGAAGCAAAGCGAGTCATAATATTATATACAAATTTGAATGTTTGATAAATCCAAAATCCGCCCCTTCCCCCCGGAACCAGCTAAATTTACCATTTTTGTGTTCATAACGAGATTTACTATATTATGGCATATAAGGACTGTAATAATTAAATATTTAAACTATTTTTTCTTAATTTTTAATTGCCTGTAATATATGTAATCGAATTTATTAAAATATATCTAATCAAAACAGAGTAATTTCATTTCTTCTTACGAGATTATTTTAGGTTAAGCATATCCTGTATTTCATTGTATATACTTACAATCAGAAGGTTCATTATTTGATTAAAATTGCCAATATTATAATAGAGGTTATTATGCAGTGGCGGCTCGTGACCCGGCCAAATAATAGGTGAAGTGCTACCAGAACATTCATCCATGAACACACTGTTAAACATACTTGTTCATTAACATTTAACCTGGATTTCCAGGCTTAGACAGATTACCAATAACACCATTGTTCGAACTTACTTGTTACTGAATGTTTTCCGTGATTAGGTACAAATAATGCCAATTTAGTTAATGTATATCAAAATATCACGAGAAGTGGAACATCGCCGACTGCACCTGAAAAGCCGCTACTGTTTTGACACTACCTTTTATATCTCCTTAGTTTCATCACGCCAGCATTAGGTAATTGTTCACGTTAAACAATCTCTACTGTAATTGCTCACATCCTAACTCTGGTGAAAGTTGTTGGTTCGTAATTCAAATTATACAAACTCGATAACTAAGGTAAACTAATTAATAAAGAACTCTGAAATAAAATGCGTTAAGCCCACAAATCATTATTTGGATATTTATTTTTATATGCCCTAACTATTTCGGTCGGGAGTGTTAGATTAGGTAAAACGGTTTATACCAAGTAAACTAACCTAACTTTGCCTAATCTAGGCACATGGTAGAAAAGAACCCTTTTAATTTTAAGAGAATGTAAAAGACTTTATGACACAAATGATGAACTTTGGCAAGAGAAGGAATGGAATTAGCAAATCATGCTGTATATAGCTTGATGCGTGCGTCTCAGAGAGTATAAATCTGTTTCAAACTGCTTCTCAAATTGAAATCAAAACTAAATTAATTAATTTATATCCCAAACAGTATATTAAATAATAAATTCAAATTACAAACGAAAAGTACCCACTTCAAAATATCAAAACAAATGCATGTATGCCTTCGCGCTACGCGTATTCGAAACTGAACACCATTCCTGGAAAGAACCGATTGCTTAATAGATTTAGAAAATGTCTAGACCATTAGAGGCTTACAATTATAACATTATTCCTTTTCCATCCGCAAGTAGAACACATGTTGATAACAAGTTGAATGTCCACCTCTTCAACCTTTGTATTGAAAGATGTATCAACGATTAAACGTTTAAATAACACGTTGATATCACCGTTGAAGAGGTTGAAATTCCACGGCGTGAACAACGTTTTCCCCTCCATACGTGTTACTGAGATTGCTTTTAAAACATTGAAAAGAAACAATAAATAGCCTTCATAGTTCACCTTCAAAATAAAATCTGGTGGATTTGTTTTCATCTTAACTGAATAATAACATTACCGAATACTTTGTAAGATTCTATTTTTAATGCAGGATTTAATAACTATAACACTTAATTATACAATTTCTTTATTTTTATTATTTATTTATTACTTCCCACAGCTATACTATATACCTCCAAACCATTGAGAAGAACCACCACTCAAAAAAAAAAAAAAAACTGTTCCTTTTCTAATTTAGCGGAAGACTAAAGTTATTACCCTTCTGGCGACGTTGTTACTGTAACTAATAATGAGCAGTCCCTTCAGAATATATATATCACTATACCTGGAAGTACATTACAAGGAACACACACACACACACACAGACAGAGGAGAGGACCATTAGGTAACCACGAATTATTGTACATCCAAAATGGACAGGAGGCGTAGTTGGACTCTGGAGTAAGCTTCCACAAAATTTTCTTGTGGCCAACCACGTTTTCCCCTTGCTCATTTCGTTTTCTCGCTTCACGTAGTGCTTCTTTTTTTTTTTCGTTTCTGAAAATAAAAAATATATTTAACTTATATTTTTGTCGTTCTGTTTCGCTTTTATTTCTTTTCCAGGAATATGAATAAAACATTTCGAAAGGAGGGCGCCTCTCTTATACGTTGTTATTATTTCCAGGGTCTTTCCATTCCTAACGAGCCTTTAGTGAGAAAAAAATAAATACACATAAAAAAATTTCCAAACTTATTTTGCCTTGATTCACCAACAAACTGTATCGTTCATCTTGTAGACTATGTAGTATAGAGTAATATGGAACACAAAAGCTTCAGTCTACTAACAATGAAACTATTTGTAAAAGCAGGATTTCAAACCCAGCCGTCGTGATCAAGTGATTACGGTCGCAGATTTCGGAACGGTATTAGCAAGGCATCCCCGCCATCCTAACTAAGGTTATCCAGGATTTTCTTCAGTTTCATGAAGTGAATTCCGAGATGGTACCTACACTTCAAAATAACTAACAGGAAACTCCGTTGTTTGAACGTTTCGTTAGACATAGCTTGCTTTCCATCGACAGGTCGTTTTTTTACATATTATTCTGTTGGACCTTGAACAGAATATGTGTATCAAACAGGATAAATGAACTCTACTACGAGAAAGTGAGTTGGCTATGTAACGGATACATATTTACTCAAATAACATATTTTTTTCGTGATTTTTTCGTATAAACTAATCCCAGTAGCACACACGTTGATTAAACGGTTTTATCAACGTTTATTCAACGTGTGTGCTACTGGGGAAGGCTCTATAGGTTATATAGTTGCCCATGAAAGAGTGTTTGATGAGGTACGTCATTTCTCATGCATGTCACGTGCTTGTGTCATAGCTGTCTGTTCAAAGCGGAGAAGATAAATTTAGAAACAAAGCAGTTTTAAACCTTCATCCATACTGGTTAATCGATTCCCAAAAATCTGCCTCACTTGCTGTGGTTCAGTGGTGTCAACTCTAAACCCTCAAAAGCAACAGAAATCTACTTTACAAATCTAGAAATGTCTATAATTTGGTTCAATGATACATAATGCAGAGTGTCATTTTCTTGTAGCAGAAAAAATATAACGAAAACGTACCCAGACGGCAAAGTAAACTTGCGATTTAAGTTTGACTTCTTACACCCTGCTTGTCATGGCAGTCTGTTAGCCTGTATCAAGTTTGAATAGAGCTACATAGATACACTACTATCATGTGTCCTGTTTGCAGTTAGTTTATTACGTCAAGTTCCCAGCAGAAAAGACAAAATTGAGCTCGTACCATAGACCTCATAATAGACAGACTTACCGCGCTTCTCCATTTCTGGCTGCGTTAAAACTGATGAATTTTTGTTCAGAGCATCCAAATTGAATCCATCCGCTAGGTAGCTCTGCCATAGACCTCATAGTAGAATATGACGTCTATGGCAGAGCTACCTAGCGGATGGATTCAAAATCACGTGCTCTGAACAAAAATCCATCAGTTTTAACGCACAATTATACGAAATATTTACATTATTACTCTTTAAAAATAATATCAGGAATCGTTCAGAAATGATGACCTGCAGACGTGACATGGACGTCCAGTGGATATCCATAGGATATTCGTGTTGTCTGGTAACGTTTATATGGAAGTTTTGTCTCTGAACCAATGAAAAAAAAAAAAACCTTCAAGATTCACCGAAATTCTTAAAAAGAAATAGGGTATCATATTTCTTTCCTATTTTGCAATTTTCGCCAGAACTAACAATGAACCTGTGATAGAATGGCTCCTTGTGAAGCAATTTGATTCACACAATCTCCAATTAAATGATTGTGACATCAACAAAGCCGCAACAATAGGGTGGTGGTGGGGAGGTTGTTGAAAGGAAATTTACTTCCTGGTACCATTGCGCTACGTAAACCCCCAACAAATTACCATTCTAAGGCAACGTAAATGGATTTACAAACCAGAAAATTTCGTCAAAAAATAATGGGGAAGGGGAATAGGGAAATGTCAAGAAGAGAGAGAGAGAAAAAAAGAAGACAAAACAAGATAAAAAAAATATTCCTGGTAGGAGGT
Organism: Lepisma saccharinum; assembly: GCA_022664845.1. Classification (NCBI taxonomy): domain Eukaryota; kingdom Metazoa; phylum Arthropoda; class Insecta; order Zygentoma; family Lepismatidae; genus Lepisma; species Lepisma saccharinum. The sequence continues at coordinate 48,037 of JAGDQP010008575.1, forward strand.
CTGTATACAAACGCCGCAAAAGGGCAATAAGTTCTTTCTGAGAAGGGAGGGAGTAATAGAATAGTATATGTGTGTATTCTTTCCTCACAAAATTCTCAGAGCCTCTTGTTGTGACATTTGAAAACACTCTCTCCATGTTCTCCTACACATGTTCCTGGAACATCATCTGTTTCTCTTTCCCTCCCACTTTCATTGCTTTTTTTTAAAAAAAAAAAAAAACAAACGATGCGTATTAAAGTGACATTTCTTCTTTCTTTTCTCACATAAAATTTAACTTTCAGAGAGAAAATAAAGAAGCTATTGAGGGCAAATAAATGCAAAAATAAAAAGAATCATATTCTTTTCTATTTTATTAAGTTTTTTTTTTCAACAAGATAAGCTATAAACAAATCTGAATTCACATAGGATATATAAAATTTCTTTACCTCTCAATTGTTTATTTATTTGCAGATTGTTGCAAACAGTCTCGACGGATGATATTAATCTATCAGCAATTTCTCAGAGTTAACTCTTTTTCGAAATATATTAAGGAGCTTCTTCCCATCATAATAGTTTGAATCTCTCACGTTAGATGGCGATGTAGTCAGAAGTACTGCGTTCTTTGAACAAAACTAAAACATCGATGAAGTTGATGTAGTTCTTCATCGAAGATCTATATAAGCAACACAGACAGTATATATAGGAAATTGGAATGACACTAGAAATAATAATTGCAATAATAAATATTCCAACAGCAATAGGACTTACTAGTGATAAAAGTAATTGTTTTGATAGTACTTGTAGTAAACAAAGAAATATAAGCAGAAAATAGTGGCGTTATTAATAGTAGCAAATATTACAGTGAAACATCCTGTGAGGTCTGTATTTCTATAATTTATTAAATTTATTTTAATGCCTTTTGGCATTTTACCATAAAAAAAACTCATTTTTTTTTAAACTTCCACTAATGGTGGAAGTAGACAAGCAGACTTACCATAGACCTCATAAAACTTGTAGATAGACTTAGCACGCATCCCCATTTCTGTCTGCGCTAAAACTAATGGGTTTTTGTGCATGAGCACGTGATTTTGAATTCATCCGTTAGGTAGCTCTGGCATAGGCCTCATATTCTATTATGAGGTTAATGTCAGAGCTACCTAGCCGATAAATTAAAAATCACGTGCTCCTGTACAAAAAAAAAAAACATTAATTTTAGCACAGACAGAAATGGGGAAGCTAAGTCTATCTAGTAGGGTGGAGCGAAAAATTGACTTTTTCACTTATTTTCGAAATCTATATGGGGCTAGTGCGGGAAAGTTGCCAAATGATCTCAGGAATAAGTGTGCAAATTTTCAGTCCATTTCGTTAATGTTCTGATCTCCCGCCAGGGGCAAATTTGGCGCTTCCTTCAAATTATTCAAATTTAGCCGGTTTCTTGCATTTTTTTGTATTTATCTTGTTTTTTTTTTGAGGATATGTCAATGTTTCTTACATCGTTAGAATCGTTATTGCACGGACTTTGAAAAGGTTTGGTGTTCATTGTCATTGTTTCGCGTTGTTGACATTCTTTCGGGCAAAATTGATATATTTAGGGAAAAAATCACAAGTATTCGTATGTAAGAATTTTTCAGTTCAGATTCATGGGCACTTTTGCACTTATACTATTAGTGTTGCACATTTTAGCGCATCACAAGTATAATATAATTAATCCATAATTACATATTACTCTCCCATAAGTTGTGTTCCCGCTGATGTTTTGAAGTGTAGCCGAGATTGCGTCATTCCAGTTCAGAATGTCTGTCCACCACAGCAGCATTACAAACAAAGTGTGTGCTTAAATACTTTAGTGTTTAGTGCGAATGTGATTTTCTCTTATTGATGTTGAAACTTGTAGTCAAGATTGCATCAGCCAATTTATGAGCAAAAGGCTATACAAGTATATAACAGTAAATTAGCAGCTAGCAACATTACGAAGTGCTTAGTGTGAAGGTGAATTTATTTTGGTTTTGATAATACTGTTAATATTACTGTTAATAGCAACGTTACGAAGTGTTTAGTGTGAATGTGATTGTGAATTTATTTTGGTTTTGATAATACTGAAAATACTGCAGATATAAATAAATACCGAATACTGTAAAGTTGTCAAATTAAATTACTCCGGACTGTACAAATGAGTAAAGTTAAGGAAAAGAAAACTAGGAAGAACTCGGCATGTTCAATTTTTGGAAATCCATCGGAGTTTTCCGAAATTGTTCTACCAACTGTCGAAGATGTGTTGAAGTTCTATCTCTGGATTCGAGACCAAGCCTCTGCGGAATCAGGAAAGCCAAAACCTGTTTCGAAAATTGCAGACATCGTCGGCAAGAAAGTAGAGAAAATCTGGACAGAGGCATCAATGCCAGTCATCTCCCACAAACGAGTTGTTGATATGATTCGCTCGTATCACAACAAGTATTCCAAAATTATGAAGAGCGTGAAGAAAACAACTGAATCTGCTATTGAGGCCAGGAAGGCCTTTCTGGAAAATACCAGAATTACTCTCTTGGACATTGCAGCGTGCAAATGTCCTGATTTCCGAAGTTGTACTTGTGAGCAATTCAAAAGACTCCCTCCCATGGAAAGAGATTTCCTGTGTGATCAGCGAACTATCAGAAGGGTGTTTATTGGATGTTTGGATACGAAAAAGACGAAGCGAATACTAAGGAAAGCAGAGAAAAAGGAGAACAGAAGAAAAGCAAGGAAAAGAAAGTTGAAACAAACTTTAGAAGTGCAAGAAGATAGTGAAAGTAACGGAGACACTGAAGTTTCTGTGACTTCTTCAGATAACTATGATGATGAAAAGTTTACTCCTAGCCAGAAAAAAACAACGAGAATCGCCGCACGAACTCAAACCGACCCATCCGACCGCTAGGCTAACCCTATCGAATTTGTCAATAGCTTGTGATCGAACTGGAACATCAGACAGAAATGCTTCCCAACTCGCGACGGTGATCTTCAGTGATGTGGGAATCGTAACAGAAGATGATTATTCCAAGGTCGTAGATAGGAGCAAAGTAAGACGAGAGAGGAAGAAAAGCTGAGAGCACTTACAAAAACAATGTGCAAATGAAGAGACGGTCCTGCGAGCAGTCTACTTTGATGGAAGGCGCGACAACACGATCAGTCAAGAGAGGAGGAAAGTTCCATCGAGTTGTTGTTAAAGAAGAACACGTGTCTGTAGTGCAGGAACCTGGCTCTCTGTATATCGGACATTTCACGCCATCGACAGGAGCCAGCACTTCCATTGTTGAAGGACTATTACAATTTCTAGATAAGCAGGGATTTTCAACAGAGCATATTCTGGCTGTTGGTAGCGACGGAACTGTGGTGAATACTGGACATACCGGTGGAGTTATCCGACAGCTTGAAACAAACCTGGGGAGACCGTTACAGTGGGTAGTCTGTCTACTTCATGCAAATGAGTTAACACTTCGTCATCTCATTCAATATTTGGACGGTCCTACGACCGGACCCTACACGTTTTATGGGCCTATAGCAACTCAACTCCAGAAGTGCGAGACACTGCCAGTGACTCTCTACGAAACTGTTGACACAGTTCTGCCGTCAGTGGACCCTAAAGATCTCAGCTCTGACCAACAATACCTCTACGAAATATGCCAAGCAATTGCAAGTGGACAATGCACTACATCCTTGGAAAGCAAGATCCCTGGAAAACTCTCGCAGTCGAGATGGTTAACTACTGCCAACAGAATTCTTCGACAATACATAGGTACAGCGAATCCTTCTGAGACTCTGAAGACGCTTGCTACATTTGCCTTAAAGGTGTATGCTCCCACTTGGTTCGATATTAAGTTCAAACCGCATTTTGAGGAGGGGCCGAAGCATCTCTCCAGTCTATTCGCTCGGTCTCGGTATCTTAGCGAAGAACTAAAGAAGATAGTAGACCCAGTTATTCAAAGAAATTGCTTTTTGGTCATCCTGAAAACATCCTTGTTTTCATGGTTAAAGACGAACGAAGACATATTCGGGAACTTGCGTTGAGGAAAATTCTGAAGGCCAGGGCAGAAGGAAAGAAGGAGCATATTCGCAAGTTCAAGGTCCCTCCAATTAACCCTAGCGCAACGGACTACATCGACTTAATCAACTGGAACGAGTGCGAGGTGACCGAGCCACCTATAAGAAGAAACATACCAAGCAGTGAGATCAATAGGATGTTGGAAGGGGAAATTCCTCTCGAGGTTGATCAACTGGATATCATCAACATTCCTTGCCACACACAGTCTGCAGAAAGGATTGTCAAGCTTGTCACTGAAGCCTCCAGTGCTGTTTGTGGGCCTGACAACAGAGACGGATTTATCAGAGCGAGGCTGGAGAGCAGGAAAAGACTACCGAATGTGCAGAGAAAACAGGACTTCTTCAAATCGTAGAAAGAAGCATTCCCAGATTGTAGGTAGGGTCGTTGGGTTGGGAATGGGTGGAACTAGAATACAGCCACCTCCTCGTGGTTAGTTCAGGGTTATGGAAGGATGTGTAAAGGATACTGTGCACTTGCAGAAATGAAGAGTACAATTATACTTTACCGCCTGAAGTAAGCGAAGAGCTACTAAACAAATATAATTTTTATGTGCATTCTGAACAATGCACGGGTACTACTAAGTATGAATTTTTAATAGAAAATCTGGTTTCCCGCCAAAATCGTCTGAAAAACGCGAAATAGTCACAATCAGTACTAAACATTTTAAACGTCAGTATCATGACGAATCTATCGATGTAAGAAACATCAACATATCCTCAAAAATAAGCGAGAGAAATGCAAAAAAACCAGCTAAATTTAAATAATTTGAAGGAGGCGCCAAATTTACCCCTGGCGGGAGATCAGAACATTAACGAAATGGACTGAAAATCTGCACACTTGTTCCTGAGATCATTTGGCAACTTTCCCGCACTAGCCCCATATAGATTTCGAAAATAAGTGAAAAAGTCAATTTTTCGCTCCACCCTACTATCTAGTATGAGGTCTATGGCCAAGATATGAGCGATTACTGAGCAGATGAGTGATGAGTTGGACCTCCAAGCAGGCAATCGTCGATTCACATGTAATTCTCACTTCCTAGGTCGTACCTCAGGAACTCGAATTGAAATTTTATTAAATAACGATCTAAATAATCTGGGAGTTTCTGAGGACAAGGCCCAGAGTTTGTGTGAAAGTGAGCTCCGAAACACTCCGTTCAAGCGCCTAAACACTTGGCCAGCCGAAGGTCTCAGGAACTCGAATGTGACGTTTGAGATTGTTCCATAATCTGTTAACCATAGAAGGGCTTACAATTAGTCAGTTTACAGTACCGATCTATTCTGTTAGTTTGTATTAGCTATCCCTGACCCTCTTTTAGATCAGACTTTAACATTATGTCATGCATTTAAGCAATTTTCCAAAAAGTTGCAGAGAAGGACACTAGATGGCAGCATTTGAGGAACTTGTATTTACAAATGGGTTTTCGTTCTAAATTAATTATGATACTTGATTTATTTTGTTTATAAATCAATTATTGATTTATATTATTGTTGTTGATAAAGCTTTAAAGTCTTAATTATAAATAATATTAAATATTTGAATGTTTATATTTAAAAGTTCGCAATTGACTATACACCCATAGTATGTATATAGAAGGTCATGGGTCCTCTGAGTTGGATATTTAATATACAGTATTGCATAAAATTAATTTCATTCTTCGTTATAAAGCCTGGAGTGATTTGTTCCATGTACAGAAATCAGTAATGGAAAAGGTAACCGATGCCCAAGAAATGATATTAAAAACATTTAATGAAACACAACTGGAAATAAAACAATAACGAACAGACGATGTTAGAAAGGGTTGACCAGATCTAAACAAATGTACGAATGGAAATACTGACAAACCAAAGAAAAATGATGGAGTTATTTGAATCAAAACAAACAAAGATTGAAAACAAACTGGATGTCTTAGAAACACAATTTCATGGGGAAATCAGAACAATTGCAACCAAACTATCACAGTTGACTTCCGAAGTAAATGAAAAGATTGATAATCATATTGAGACTACAAATAAGATTTTGGAATTTGAGATTACAAATTTATCATCACAATTATCTTCTGTAATAGAATGGAAAGACACTTGTTAAAATAATGTAACAGGAAAACCAATGATAGAAGAAGGTAATTTCAAAGATGACAATTCTGTATATAATCTGACTACAAGAGAACAGTTTTTTACTGATAGAATGCCTCATCAAAGACAACACTACATAGAAAGATTCAAGAGTCGTACTACTGATCCATATTTAAATGAACTGAGAGGACAATGGTCACATAATAATCAATTTTTGATAGGATTATTTCAAGACCGAAGCTTGCTTCCGAAACGTCCTATGAAACCAAAGGACTTTAATGGAGTACCTAAATGGTATGGAAACATTATGCGACAGAATCCGAAAGATTATTTGACCATGATAACATCTTTTATTGAATGCTTAGATATTTCGGAGATTAATAAACTAGATCTAGTTAATGCTATGATGAATTCCGCAAAAAGATGGTTTTTATACAGAAGGAGGTATATGCGCACGTTTTATTAATTATGTGAAGAGTTTTTAGATTACTATTATAATACTGAAAATACAGAACACCAAAAGAGAGACTTGTTATCTACCAAGATGAACTGGAACGCTGTTGATAGCTGAGATGCAAGCTCTTCGAATAATAGCTAAATTAAGAAATGTTGATGAAGACATATCAGAAACAGAAATCGAAAGAAGTGTGTTAGATATATTTATTGCCTCTCCACATACAACGTATCGCTATCACATTGTCTAACTTTACAAGATCTGTTGTTAAGCCTGAGAAAATTAGATCAATTTCGACCTAAAACTAATTTTTCTGACAAACAGGGAAGTTCTTATATTAAAGATAATGCTCAAGGGAATTATATGTCAAATAGAAGATCTAATTTTTCAGACAAGCACGTGAATTTTGCAAAAAGTAGGCAATCTAATGATAGAACAACGCCTTATAGAAAGCCTAATAGTCAGCTTAAAAGTTAAAATAGAGTTAGACAACCTGAAATTACAAATTCTCAAACTTCACAATTTTTTAATCAGTCTTGTAATTTAGTCACACCGACAATGGACAGTAATCAAAACGAAGCACAAACAGAGAATTTAAATCAAATAACTACTAGAAGTATAGAAACAAATGCATTTTATACCGAAATAGGGGATGACATAGTGCATGACTATTTAAGCCAGAGTAGGAGACCTAACTACTCTTAAATGACAAATATTATATATCCCCATAAGCATACTAATTCATACAGGTGCATCCTGCACTGTTATGAAACGTGAGGTTTTTTGATAAGATTAAACAAAACTATCCATCAGCTAAATTAGACATGTGGTGCAGAACACACCCGACTACGATCTTTTAATGGTACAGATCAAGCAAAAATCAATAAAAAATTTATAATTCAACTACCATTGAATGACAAGCTTTATGAAGTTGAAACTTTAGTCATATAGGAATTACCATTCGATGTGATATTGGGGCAACAATTCTTAAAAACATTCGATGAAATAGTATTTAATTACAAAATAAATCAGATCATACTTCGAAAGGATGATGACATGATCAGCATTCCAGGACCAGAGATTGAAAAACCTGAACAACCACCTATATCCGAAGGAAGTGACGTAGAAGAAGAAAAGTTATATAATATTGCTCAAGAAAAAGGAAAACGAATAACAGAATTATCCAAACTTGTCAATAAACCAAACTCACGTAAAGCACGCAAGAGAAATAGACTGTTGAAACAACAAATAGAGAACTTAGAGATTGTAGCATGCATTAATGATATTGTTGATAAACCATCATGTTTTACAGATAAAATTAAAACTTCATCTGAAAAACCTAAAAACATTTCTACTACACAAAACTTGAGCAAATAAACAAAAAAGATCATCCGCGCACATTAAATAAAAATAGACGCACTTCAAACAAAAATCCACATTCAGCATTCTCAACCAATAGTAAAAGTTACCATAGAAACCAAATCAATAATATTCCATTTTATACAGGACTTGATACATTTACAACAGAAAAAAGTGATCAAAATAAAACTACCCGTAAACGTACAAGCAAGGGCATTAAAAGAAGAGAGGTGGATGCTTTTAAAAAAGAGTATTCGAATCAAAGAACTTCAGCGTCAAAACGAAAGTGTTAAACAGGGTCGTGGAAGAAACAAAAAGAATAGGGGATACCGAAAATGTAAAAGATCTAGGAAACCAGGAAAACTTCCTAATACAGTGCAAGCCCGTTGAAGTTAGATTTCGACCTATGTCTATGTAATGATGATACTACTGAGAATTTATCTTCTTGCTCGAATGAAAATAGAATTAAGAAGACCCAAGAAAGTGTAAAACCTGTAAATGACATTAGTACTCCAAGTGTATTCTTCCCGTCATGTAAGAAGATATGCCCGAAACGTTATTGAACTATTCATGTATTATCAAGTAAACCTGCCACTGTAACTGATCAATAAAATTTAACCGATCTAATACTACATCAACCAGAAACAAATACAAAGGAAATGCAAAGACTACCAACTTAAAAACATAAAATAGCGAGATTGGGATTATAAAATATTAATGATTATAGAGTAAATCATGTTTATACCTTAAAAGTAATACAACTTTATATATCCAGGTACTTAAGGAAGAACACAACGGTTACAACCATACTGTGATATGTTTGAATGGGAAACAAGTGAACATGGACATTCTTACTATAAAGAATGAAATTGAGATAGATATTACCACTCATCCCAGAATTCAAACCCCAGTTATTCACGAAACAGGAAATTGACAAAATTGAGCTGATAAACAAACTACATACACAAAAGATCTACAACGAACTTGTTTCATGACGTTACAATGTAGTAAAGATACAAGATGTACGTACCTAAAGTGACACGGATAGAATTAAAGCAAGATACAAATGAAGAAGAACTATCTATTGCTAAAAGAATATATGTAAAAATGAACTAAAATGTATGAATTGATACATAGAATAGAAAATTACTTAATTCTCAAATTTTGTGACAAAACTTTTAAATTAAAATAATTTTCTTGACAGAAAAGGTGGGGAATATTCTAGTAGCTATCCCTGGTCTTCTTTTAGATCATACTTTAACATTATGTCATGCATTTAAGCAATTTTCCAAAAAGTTGCAGAGAAGGATACTAGATGGCAGCACTGAGGAACTTGTATTTACAAATGGGTTTTTGTTCTAAATTAATTATGTTACTTAATTTATTTTGTTTGTAAATCGATTATTGGTTTATATTATTATTGTTGATAAAGTTTTAAAGTCTTTCTTACAATTAATATTAAATATTTGAATGTTTATATTTAAAAGTTCGCAATTGAATATACACCCATAGTATGTATATAGGAGGTAATGGGTCCTCTCAGTGACAATTCAAACCTAGCCTATCTGTCAGTAGTTAACGTGCTTCCGATGATCTGGTGTTTCAAACGCACTAGTGAGAAACAGTACGCATGCAGTCACAATAGGATTGACGGCATTTCTCAGTGTCGGAGGGTGCGAGTTAATTTGAAATATCCATTTTTGCAGCCATTGCACATAGACTGATCATCATTTTCTCATCATCATGCCTAAACCTGGAAAGCACATCTTACCTCAAGTAGTACAGCGCACGCCATCTTCAACCACTGCTAAGTTCACACTAGGCAAATCATCAAAGCACAACCGAAGCACTGATCAACTTTCTGCTACAAGCTCTCATTCATCAAATCCACACCAATCTGGAAGCTCTAAATCACCACCATCTAAAAAGATTCATACTCTAAGTAACTCCGAGGATTCCGATGATCCAATGCACTTATCTGATTCTGAACAGCATCCAACAAACCAAGCTCCGTTGTCATCATTCTTACTAACAGATTTCGATCCACGTTTCCAAACACCAAAGCTAGTACTACACCAACTGTTGAAATATGTCCCTCGTGACTCCATCTCTCAACTCATACCTACAAGAAACGGAATTATAATCAAATCTTCTGACAGCAACCTCGCCTCTACAATACGAAACAAATACAGCTTTGAGATCTTCGGCAAACAAGCAAAGATCACTCCACTCGCTTCAAAAACCATCCGTTTGCAGCCTCCACCACGTCGACCACCTGTCCGTAGTTATCAGAGGCGTAGATCCTCAAATCACTGACACAGAAGCAGAAACAGAACTAACAGTCGAGGGACATAACATAGCTAAATGCCTTCGAATCAAAACCCAACAAGGAGAACCTAGCTATATGATCCGCGTATTAACAACAGATCAGGCAACCATTGATGACCTTCTCACTTACGGAGCTTTCATCTATAAAAGACGATATCGAGTAGAACCATCTCGATCTTCACCACCAATCCCACTCCGCTGTGAACGCTGTCAAAAATACAACTATAACCACTGCTTGTGCTTGTGAGACAAGCACTCGCAACCGGCAATAAATGGATTTCGATGGATTCAATAAATTTGGCTTAGGTTCGAATCACACTTCCCTGACGGCTCCAGAGTTTATAGGAAGGTGATCGAAAGGTAGGATAGGAATGTTGGGAAGCAGGTTATCTTCGAATAAAAAAAAAACTATGGGAAAGGAAGACAACTCAGACAGAGGTTCGTACGAAAGCCGATAAAGATTTTCGCTCTGGGCACCTGCGGCGGTACCAGTAGTTATGCATTTTAAATTGGATACCGGAACGATTTCGCCTGGCCACCAGCATCATCTCCCCATGCAGAAGCTCAAATGCAGTGCATTCTGCTTCCACCCGACCAGACGAACGTCCTGCAAAAGTGCCAAATGGGCACGTCCGGAGATAGAACTAAATACGCGGATGATGGGAGCCAAGCAAAGCCGTTCCTAAGAAATATCTCTAATGTGAAAACTTCCTGCCTTCTAAGGCTGTAAAAGAACATTCTAAAACTTATATGGATAGTAAAATTAAAAATTACACTCACGTCGAGGTATGAAAAATAAAAAAAAAGAAACTAGGATGGTGTATTACATTGAAATGAAATAGGTGCTTTGGATAACAATAATAAACTTTATGAAAAACTTAATGAAATCTAATGAAAACTTAACAACACAGAGAAGCGCCAAAGAGATGTGATCCCTCGGTTGATTTAGGAATTACAGTAATGTTTTGACCTGTTATAAATTTTGAACACGGGAAAGTAGTTGAACATGTGGAAAATAGTATTAGTGACCTGTCTCTCCTCCTTCCTAGCACTAGTCACAATCTCAGAAAAAAAAGAAGGCTAGTACAAAAGAAAATATCGTTAGATGGACGTTACTTACATGAAAGTTATGTTTTTGTTTTCTTTTATACAGAATGATTCAAGTAACTGATTTCCGGGAGCAGCAAAATTCACGCAAATGACAATAGCTTACAAATTACTCTCCCTTTTCTTTTGCTCTTTGATTTTCACAGAGATGCGGCCGAAGCCGTTTTAGATTACATGCAGCAAAGTACATACAGCTCTTTGTAGCTAGAGGAGGACTAACCAGGACTCACTAAAATTTGACCATTTACATTTTTGCTGAGCACTTACAAAAGATAGCGCCGCTGAGGGCCATTTTACGCTAGCGTTTACAGTTTTATACCATTTAATTGGATGTGTAACGTTACGTAATTGTTTTTGTTTATTATCGACGGAGCACTATGAAATATTACTCTTAACTAACAAAAAATGGGAAGGAAGATGTGAAGAGTTCTGATGAATTAAAATGAGGAATTGTTTATGCGGGAGAGAAAAAAAAGAATGAAAGTAGAAAGAGTGAACAGATAGTATTTTTTTTTCACTTTTTGGTTTTACTATTCGCGTATTGATAGCTGTCAGCCGTTGACAGACACAAATAAACATAAAGACACATAAATACCTAAACATCAACTTATAACTACACTACGAGCCATACATTATGAAATACTACTATAGATTCTACTACACTTAGAACTAGGAATACGATGGCATAATGATATCTCTTAAAAACTAGGTTAGATTCGAATATCGCTGGCCAGGAATATTCGGTACATATATAACTCACATTGATCTAATGACACAATAGATAAATTACCCGAAAAAAAAAAGAAAATATCGTGATGTCTGCATCTGTTCTCGGAACTTAGAGGACCTCGATAATAAAAAGGAAAACGACGGGTCCTGTTGTGAATAGATATATATAAAGTACTTTACCGAGAGTCATGGGTACAATGGAAAAGTGGGCAGAGCCCAACAGACTATTAGTAGCGGACTTTGAGGTGCTTTACATGAACAGAACGCATTCTTCGAAACTGGGTCACACTCAGCTTTTCCTTTCAGACCAACAGATGACAAACAGTGCAAAAATGATACACGATATCAATACAAAATATCAAGGATTAAATACAAATACAGAAGTGAAATAGCTGGGGACGATCGATGCTATCAACACAAACGGATACTACAACTAAGAAAATATACAGATGTTGCCGCTGCTGCCAAATTGACTCTCATGCTATTACAATATTACGTTTAAAAAAATGTTCTTCTCAAGTTTCATGACTGAAATCCATGGCACGGCAGGCAATGTTGACAAGTACAGACATTTCATTGTATTTTGATTGGTTTCACTCATTTAAACAATCACACTGGCGGCGGAAAACAGAAATTATTGGAACTCACAATTTTGATTTTCGGTTTCTCAAGTTTATTCTAGAAGTTTTTGATTTTTATGAAAGGTACGTTTAGATATATAAAATAAAAGAGACCATAGAAGTTCAGTGGCGATGCTGACCTTAAAGTAATGGTACCTTCCAAAGTCACTATTTATGCGGATGAAAAGAATAGTTTCGTCATTCAGTCAGTTACTTTACAGGTAATTCGGTGGTGAGGTTCGGCACCCTTCACAGATCAATGTAGACGAGGGGGGGGAATAAGGTTGTTAAAAAAAAAAGGGATATATATAGTTCCTTACTTTTCTCCGGTGTTGGATGGGATTCCCCTTACTGACGAGTTCAGGCTGTTTTTCAGAACGAAACTTGAAGTGTTTTTCTTCTTCTGGCCTTGTGATTGATAATTGGTATACCTAAAAAGGATTTCATACACCCTACCTGGTCTGATGCTGTCGGCGATGGTGGGCTCTCAGTACCTTGATGCCTTGGGTTCCATCCTCGCAGCGTCAGTTGAGGACTGTTGCATTTGAGTAATACGACGCAATCGCAGTGGCGACACACAGCACACAGCACTGACACGTTCTTAATCACACTGTCACGAATATCTGTCTCATACCGAAGCACATTGCTTCGGGAAGGGCACGGAGAGACACACAACATATTGTAACTTTGAATAGTAATGAGGAAGCGATCGAAGAGATAGTATGCGCGAAAAAGGTAACTCAAACTTTGGGAGCACACGTCGGCGTTTATCTGCGCATGTTTACTTACTAGAGTTTGGCACACAAATAAAAAATATCGCGAGAGGTATGTCAACTATTCCAGTCACAACGAACCGTGCTCACTTGTGATGTTAGGTGTTGGCTCCCAAAACTGCACTGACTGTCCAATTCATTCTTCTTTCTAAAAAAATGCTCGTGACCTCTTTCTTTCTTTCCAAAAATTTGAAATTCTCTTTTTCGATTCGCTCCTCATGTTGTTCTTTCTATTCAAGCGTCGCTTCTCTAAAAATCCGTTGCTCATTCCTTCAACAGTTAAATTCGTCGTACGTGACTTTTTGGATTTCACCAATAATGGGTCCTAGTGAAGTCCTAGCCAAGCTGTCGCTGCTTGACTCCAGATTTGGAGACGGAGGTCTCATGCAGCTTTTATGATAGCTTGAATTGTCTTCTCTTTCCAAAACTGCTTGTGTGGTACAGTACCTTTTAGCACCTTGTGTCAGTAATGGCTTCTTTGTAAGCTCAGCTCAAAACATATTCTTGGAAACTGGTCAGGCTGTCTCTGTTCTGTAGAGGCTTTAAAAAAAGAAAGGAACGGGGTGTAGAAATGAATATGAGGACCTTTCCTCTGTACATGGAGTACTTTATTTAAAAGGAAATGCATCTTCTGATTTGCATATACAGAATTAAAGAACAAATCCATGATGAGACAATAACCAAAATTAATCGGCATACGAGTATTTCATGATAAATTCTGCTGATTGTTACACCACCCCCCTTCCAAGATGATAGAAGATTTCCTTGAAAAGGGATTCTTCGATCATCCATAGTTGCTAGATATAACAAAGTAGCAGAATTTTCATAAAGACATAAGAAAAAGAGAACACCTGGGAAATACTGTAAAGGGAATGTATGAAACCAATACATAATCAACAAATCATACATCAAAATCCACTAAAACTTTACA
>JAGDQP010008576.1:0-31538 GCA_022664845.1 Lepisma saccharinum
CTCTGTCTATTTTCTCTCCTACCAGTTGAAAACGCTATTGCGAAACGTACTGCTTTTCTATTGTGTTTGTGATGTTATTATTGTTCACCTGTCTCAAGAATCTACCATGTAAGTATCCTTTTTTTCTACCTGTTTTACCATTTTATATATACGAGTATATATATCACTAACACAAAGGAAAGCCGGAAGGACAATTTAAGGTAAATTTATGATAAAAAGTAAGGAATTTACTTAAAGTTGATTTGTTCCATATTAGAACACACACACACGCACAACCACAGACGACACTCACTCGATATTTCGGTCTAGTAAGACCATATTCTTGATTGTGGAAGAAAAGACGAAAACGTGCAGATTGAATAAAAGACTAACCCCAGTTTTATTCATTGCAAATTATTATTTGGCCTCAACACAGAGCTGACTAGAAGCTCAGCGGTCGATTGTAAAACGGGTTAAGACGACAGTGACACCAAGTAGTGGACAACACATCAAGTTTGGAGAACAACTGAATGCGTGGATTTCAGGAGCTTGGAACAATTGACAACTGTAGAGCTTGTAAATTCGGCGTAAGATTGTGGAAGAAAATGTGTTGAAAATGCAGAGCAAACTGGAGGTTTAGTTATTGTAGGTTGAGGCCAGGGTTCATTTTCGCGCTAAATCATGAATAAAGGCACCCTCCTACAGACGGCGTGTTGAGGTGCTGGTCGTAGGGAGAAAAACGTGTATTATGGCAACCAGGAAAGATAGATCAAAATTGGTGCTGTGAGACTCGGTGTGTAAGGATACTAGGGCATAAGGTTTGTTGATATTGAACTGTTCTGTGTATTTACTCACACGTACATATTTGAATTGTAAATAATATTGCTTATAGTAAACAAACATGTGTGTGATGTAATGACAACAAACAGTGAGCGACACATAACATTAGCAGACGACAATAACAACTCTACATGGATACAACAGATGGGGTTGATATCGACATGAAGATGGAGTTGGAGTCGCCAAAGAAGGGACTTGGAGGACCACACCCGAAAAGGAACATATAAAACACCGCAGCTCAGTCTACAGAGTATCACTCGCTCCTGGGTGGTCAATCCCTCTCCTTCTCCTGTTCACAAAAGGCGTCGCTTCTGGAACGCTCCCTGACGTCATCCTTGCATATAGAGTTGGCAACGCTCCTGATACCTTATCTAACTTCACCCTGTACACAGAAGGCTTCGCATCTGGAGTTATCCTTACGTAAACAGAAGGCCACGCATCCGGTACAACAAACACCTCATCCTATAACTTCTCTCGACGGAGAAACACCCAAAGACGAGGGAAGTCTATAAGTTATAAGTTAACTCACAAATATCTTATAATTAGTCTCCCACGGGACGCTATTTTTATTAGTTGATTTATTTTGTAATAAACTGGTTATGGGCTAAAAGACCAAAATACCGTGTATCTATTGTCTCTACCTCCGGTGCACTATAAAATAAGCATAAGAACATTACGATATTGTAATAGTGACGATGGTTGTTAATACGAATGTTAAGAGCACCACCTGTTTCCCCCACATAAAAGGAATCAAAGAATTTGAGGGCAGGTTAGGATGTATATTACATTAGAGGTGTGGCATAAACCCTTGGGATTTAGGGTGTACCGGCCACTAGCAGTATTGATAGTGATTGTGGGAGAAGTGATGAAAATGGAGAAGACATTACTTACATCTGGATCTCTGACGTGTATGGGCGCCGGTTTAGGGTGGTTGCGAGGAATGGTTCGTACGGACCAAGATGTTTCTAAGATGTTGAAAAACTAATCTCGGTTTGGTGGGGAATATTGATCTTGTGTCTGGGTCAGATTGGAGAATATTGAAATGAGAGTGTAAGATTTGTTTGACCTTGGTTAGTTTAAGATGGAACTGGGTGATTAGAGCTGGTGGGTTGGGAATAGTGTGAGGATGCACGGCGAATCTGTTTGGTTACAAGGTTAGATGGGTAGCCACGGTTGACTGGAGCTTCCTGGAGGCGTTGGATGTAAGTTTGAGCACCAGAGGTGGTGGAATTCAGGCGTTATTCTCTGAGGGCAAGGGAGAAAGGAATCGCTTTCTTGGTGTGGTAAGGATGGGAACATGAGTAGTGTAAATACTCCATGTGGTTAGTAGGTTTTATGTGAACGGGAAGTAGTGAGGGTGTTATTTTCTAAAGTGATGTCCACTTCAAGGAATATGACTTTTGTTAGAAAGGGACTAAGTGAACTGGACAACACGGAATTGGTTCAGCTGTTTTAAGGAATGTGTTGTGTTAAGACTGGTTTCACTATGGGTTCATAACATCAGGATATCACATAAAAACCTTGTCCAAAGTTGTGGGGTCAAAGGCTGAGTTGGTAAGAAATTATGTTCGAGCTTGCCCATAAACAGATCAGAATAAGATGCCATTCACGTAACCATGACTGTGCCTCTGATCTGAAGGTAGTGTTTCTCGTTAAAGGTGAAGTTGCTACATGTGAGAACTAGGTCGGCCAGGTTAAGAAGGAAAGCTGAGGTTGGAATATGAAGTGTGGGTCTCTGGTTAAGGAAAAATTCCAAAGCTGCTATCATGGGCATGAGGAATTTTCGTATATAAGAAAGCAACATCTATTGTACAAAGCAGTATATGTCAGAAGGAAGAGGCGGTAATTTACGGATGACTTCTAAGAAGTTGTAGGTGTCGCGCATGTACGCAGGCAGTGCTTGAACATGTGGTTGAAGGAAGGAGTCAAAGAGAAACCGAAATGCGTTCAGTAGGGGAATTATAGCTGGCTACAGTGGGTTAGTCAGCTTTCTCTAAGACAACTGTAGTGAACCCTTTGTCCACTCCAACTTACAACCAACGCCTCCAGGAGGCTCTAGTCAATCGCGACTACCCATCTAACCTTGTAACCAAACAGATTCGCTGTGCATCCTCATGCATTCAATCTACTCAAACCTCCAACACCATCTCCAACCCACCGGCTCTAATCACCCAGTTCCATTCTAAACTAGCCAAGATCAATTTCCACATTCTCCAATCTGACCCAGACATAAGATCAGTATTCCCAACCAAACAGAGATTAGTTTTTCAGCATCCCCCTAATCTTAGAAACATCTTTGTCCGTACGAATCCTTTCTCCCAACTATCCCAAACCGGCGTTCATTTATGCAAGAGACCCAGATGTAAGACTTGCTCCATTTCCATCACTTCTTCATCAATCACTAATACTGCTAATGGCCGGTACACCCTAAATCTCTAGGGTACATGACACACCTCTAATGTAATATACATCCTAACCTGCCAGCAAATTCTATGATGCCTTTTATGTGGAGGAAAAAGGTAGTGCTCTTAACATTCGTATTAACAACCATTGTCACTATTACACTATCAACAAACCGGATGACCCAGTATCCTTACACACAGAGGCTCAAACACCATTTCCAGGTTGCCATAACACACGTTTTGCCCCCTACGACCAGCACCTCAACACGCCGTCTGTAGGACGCCTTTATTCATGTTTTGAGCTCGAAAACGAATCCTAGTCTTAACCTACAATAAACTTTGGTAAACTTTACTTTTATATGCGCCAATCTAGTAACTCTGGACTTCGGCCCGTCACGATTCGCCTTTAGCTGTTAAAATCCATACCCATGCCGGGACTCGAAATCGGGAACTTCGAGCCGATGGCCTACCGCCGCAGACCGTTTAGCCGGCTTAACCTACAATAACTCTAAACCTCCAGTTTGCTCTGCATTTTCAACACATTCTTCCACAATCCCACCCCGAATTTACAAGCTGTACAGTTGTCAATTGTTCTCCAAACTTGATGCGTCGTCCGCTAAGTGGCGCCACTGTTGTCTTAGTCTTAATCTAGTGTTCAATTTAGCTACAATCACGAACACCGTCTTAATAGACCGAAATATCGAGGCATCTTGTATATCTGTGTTTGAGCATGTTTTAATATGGAACAAATCAGCTGTAAGTAAATTCCTTACTATTTATCATAAATTTACCTTATACATATTAAAGCTATAATCATCAAAAGCAAATAAGAGGAAGTGTTACAAGCGTCAAAATTAGTTACTTTTATTGGGCGCGTACACATCATGTTATTCACATGCGAAGTCAGTAAGAACGGAGGGAAACTGTTGTTTGTAACTACCCACGTCACCATAAAAGAAGCTTGAGGATTTTATTTCCTCTCTCCTGCTATTGCCGCGGAGCAGATCTTCCTAGCTGCGCTTACAAAAGCATAAAAGGTGGAAAGAGGGAGGAAAATGGCAGCATGGTAACCTTCCCTCCACTATCCAAGCCCTAGTTCCTGCCCTTTAACCTAACCAACCAGAACCTATACTCTCGAAAATACAAGTATAGGTGCTGTAAACTCTCGAAACTACATTGCTGTCTTAGCTCGGAGCATTCTAACCATCGTCTTGAATTCTTTCAACCGGTAATTCAAAAAACAGTAAAAAAATTCTCATAAAAAACACGCAACAATATTAGCGGACGACTTTGTTTTAATCTAGACACTAAAACCCTAAATTTCATACCTATTGCTCGCACTACATACTGCTTCCTTTGAACCTTTTTCTTAACGAAAAGATAGAAAACACTGCAAGAAAATGTGTAACGACGATAGAATTTGAACCTCCGTTGCCAATCCGTAGGCAGTAAAATTTACGGGGACTGGCTCTCCGATATTACATGGGATCGTTAAAATGGTTTTAACTTCACACCTGAGATCCAATAACCAAAACTCGACTTAAGATTTTTATCACATGCCATATTTTTATCCTGACTTGTTTCTCCACGCTTCAGTTGATGTAAACACTCTTCTAACTCTCGCGAACACGGTGACGTCATTTTGATTGTGTATGCATACAAAAATATATTTTGGTCATATTTGTTTCTACCGCTAATGCAAAGCAATTGTTTCCTTTCCCTCCCCACTCATCTTTTCTAAGAAATATACTGTAGTGAGGGAAAATTTACATAAACTTTATTTTTATATGGGCCAGTCTAGTAACTTTGGATTTCGGCCCGTCACGATTCGCCCCTTAGCCACTAAAAGTTACACCCATGCCCCTCCCAGGACTGGAACCCGGGACCTTCGAGTCCGCACGGATACCCGGCCGGCAGGGAAAATTTACTAGAGAACAAAGTCATGAAGGTGAAAAATTGTTTACACGCTTTAACGCTCTGTTAACAAGGGAATAATTTTCCTTCTTTATGCTTAAGTATTGTCGTTCAGCTTTATCGCTTCCTAAGAATATTTCTATACCCCTCCACCACCTTGCAGGCCACCAGTTGTATTCCTTTTATACATTCAACAAATGTGTTATTTTTAGTATCAGAAGATATTAATTAATACTTAAATGGACATAAAAACTTCGTAGCTACAGCAATATCTGTTCGTCGTATAATAATAATTCACAACCATATTCAATCCACTACTGCAGTGTGTCTACTGGATGTTGACTTTCAAATTCCAAGTTTTCCAGGTCATTAATTTATATAATTTTTCTTCTTGCAAACAAACAAAAAAATCTTGATCAATTAAAATAAGCATACTAAGCGCATACGAAAAATTAGTTGAGACCTATCAGATCCAAAATTTAGGAAATACAATTTAACTTTCTGCATGTAAACTAACCAATACTCTTGTTAAAATAATAATAGTAAGAGTTTAAAATGGGGAATTCATGTATATGTAAAACCCAACTTCGAAACACATTTTACTGCATATTCTTCTTGATGAAGAATGGCCAGTTACTTTATTTACACAAATGCATTTATCCCATGTCTTATTAATTTATAAAGATTTTTCTTCTGGAAATAAACAAAGTATGTTTTTAGCAATTACCCGACTAAGTTAAAGTTGCCTAAACACAATAAATAAAATCAGTTCAAATTCAATTGAATTTAACATAAACTATTATGGCTACCTTAAAGAGAGGTTTTTAATGTCATCCTCTTAAGTGGTTGCTTTAATATGAATTGGCTAGGCCTTTCGGAACGGCTCTCGCTCCGTCTTCTGGCCGCCGTAGAAATGTAGGCTAATTTATGTATGTCTGTAGCTTTTTGTGAGATATTGTTTTTCAAGTTTAATAAATATGTAAATGTAAGTATGTGGAAAGAAGTGCATTATTTATTAAAAGAAACACTTCAGTCCAATTCTAAAACCCACTAGTTTTAAATTACTTCGTTGTTACTGTTGCTACACACCAGACTTATTGAAAAAAAAAGTCTGAGCGACTGCGGACATATTGGAACTGTTGTCGAATTTCTACCATGTGTAGATAAAATGTATTTAGGCCATACTTACAAACAAATTCCTGTTCGAGTATAAGAATTATGAAGGTTATGAATTATAACAAATATTGCATGTACAATGTACAGTTAAGCACACATGTGTTAAAATTCGAAATGTTTTAATCTCGAATAAATAAGTGGAAACCGAAGAAAAGAGTGCCTCAGTAAATTAGCTGGTAGTAGTATTTGCAATATGTTACATACAAGCTAATCTATAAAAAAAAAAAAAAACTCCAGACACACTTAAATTACATCTCAACGACGGCCTGAAGATGGAGCGAGAGCCCTTCCGAACCTATCCAATTCATATTGAAGCAACTACTTACGAAGACGACATTAAAAACCATACATTAAGGCGAGAAATAATACGGGTCCACTGTGGGTTTATAGTGGCTTTATTTGAATTCAAATACTTGACAAAATATATATTAAAGTTAAGGTAATATCAAAACTTAGTTCAACATTAGACCCGAAGTACATAAATACACCAACCCAATTAGAAAATAAAACAAGACATACATGATTAGAGTAGAGGATGAGAAAGATGAAATGTGGAAAGAAACCGAGCATCAATCAGTAATAAGTATGGCTGATATAATAAGATCGGCTACCCTCGGGGTCGTCACACCCGTACTCACAAGAAGTCAGAGTCACTGAGGAACTTCTCATAAAAATTAATTACTACATGCCTCATTCTGTGACCTTAAATTCACAAATTCAATGAAGTTTCTTCTAAACGTTTACAAAGTGGAATTAATAAAGTGAAGATTTAAATTAAAAATGATAACTTCAGAAAATTCAAGGTTTTCGATAGAATTCCAGGCTTTTTCCAGGTCGGCAGATACCCTGTACTGGATGAGGCCCCTCCCGGAGGGAGTAGCTGGTTTACTGCTCCCACGCTGACCAGACGTGTTGGGAGGAGAGCCGAATACTCTTTGGCATCTGTCAATCACTTCAATTATGTTGAAATTATTGAATAGGTATCTCTTCTTTTTATTTAAATTCCTCCTTCAGAATGATAGTGAAATTTTAAGTCAAAGCAGAAAATTATACCTGAAAACTCTCAACTGTGATCGCCACTGTCTTTTATTCACAGCAACCCCATAATTTCATCACGATGCTGGGTCAAACCGAAATTTTAAATCCCCACCGCAAATCGAAACCGGGACCGCTCGCACTGAAGTCGAGCGCGCTACCGACTAGGCTAGGCAGGAGGTTCTGTGTATCATATATTCGTTTATATATTGGTACTTCTAGGGCTTAAATGCATGTATATTTTAGATTTTATGGCTCAGAAAACCTAGCCATAATCATAACCAAAATAATAATACAACAATTACGTTTTCAGAAAAGGCAATCCATGTACGTTCAGACCTCGATATACGTATATAAGTCGACCAGAGAATGAATAGACGTGGCAAGTTTTGGAACAACCGATGAACCATGCCAAAACAATAAAGACGCACAGATGTGTTACTACTCTTCGCCTCTCGCTTGAAGTGTTGCCATCCGACAAATGTTGTTGCTGGTTGGTTTGTATGAATTTTAAAACCAAGATATTAAAAATTACATTACAGTTACAATATATTGATTATTGAGAAGCTATATTTATTGTCGTTGTAATCCACATATGGGAAGATGATTACAGATGACTTGGGCAAGTTAAATAAAAACTCTGTTAATAAAAACTTATATGCTTGCCACACTCTCACCCCACCTCTTGCATCTCTTTAAACAGTTTTCTAGTTTCTACCTTGAGATACGCTAGCAAGACTTTTTACCCAGGCTTCATGACAGAGGTGTATAACTACATATGACCCCACCCTGGAAGAGAATACCCATAGCCGAAGGTCGATTCCATCCATTGAGAGGCTATTCTGAAGGCCCCCGTATTGCGGGCTTTTGCGCCATAGTAGTTACGCCCCTACTTCATGGTCCAGCAGCTAGCGTCCTGGATTTCGGAGCGGCAATGCGGAGGTACGCGGATGCGACTCTCGAGGTCGTCCATCCTGATATTTTTGTCTAGGTTTGTCCTCAGTCACACCAGGCGAATACCGGGATGATAACTTCGTAAGAGGCTGGTCGACTACCTTCCCTCATCTTCATTACAAATACTTACTTCTTGAAGATCCCTTCTTATATTGTCCTCCCAACATGGTCTCGGGCTTCCCACCGGTCTCTTTCCGTCGGCTTTCCAACCAAGATGGAATATAATCTTCGTTTTACCCTCCATGCGAGCTATTTATCCTGTCCACCCAAGTCGTCGTGATTTCATTATTCTTACAGCATCAGTATTTAAATTTGTGTAATTTCTCTACGTTCTCATTCTTAGTTGTTATGTATATATTTCCTTCATTCTCAGTAGCCACACTTTTGTTAATAAAATATAATTTTGGAAGGTTAGATGCATAATTGTACTACAACAAAGTAAATAAATGGAATGAAGATTTATTTTGAATACGATCGTATACGTAACAATTACTCTGGTGATATAGTAAAGTCTTGGGCAAACACAATTCTTTATCTAAAACTGAAAGATTGTTGAATGCTATACAATTCCATGCCCCTTGACGGATTAGGATAAAGTTATTGTACGTATATTCCTTAGTACCGAGCCACAGTGGTTCAATGGTAGAGCGTAGGCGTAGTATTTGGGAGGTCACGGGTTCGACTCCAGCGGTCGACCATCCAGACTGAGGTTTTTCCAGGGTTTTCCTCAGTCACACTAGGCAAATTACGGGATGGTACCTTCAACGTAGGTCGTGGCCGACACCTTCCCGAATACTTTGTTTCAACTCATTACCAATAGCTATCTTAATTTTTTATTCAATATCCCCGGTGAGGGAGCGAAAACCTCTTCAATAGTGGAATATGAGAAATCGAAAATTGTTAAATGTTAGAAACTTGAAATTTGGAATGGGTATTCCTTAGGACAAAAGAACAATAAATGACAAATGTTACAAGTCGACAAGTCTGTACTGTGACTTCTAGATGCAACGACCTTTAACCTTGGAGACGTACCTTTTTCTTTCCGCCCCAGTGATTCCCATCGTAAAACATGCTGTTAAGCCCCTAAATGATATTTCAGCCCCTCCCACAATTGCTAGAAGGAAGCAGTCAGACTCAATAATGAGACAATAGTAATCTCACACAAAAGTTTCATAGTTTTAAAAGAGTATGTTTTATGGTATACTTTCCCGACTACACCTTTGGTAACACTGTTTATGTCCTTGGCAAGACTTCTGTTGCAGCGTGTAAACAATCACCAGCGACCTCACCCTCGCGTCTATTCATTCTCTGGTCGACTTATACCTACATCACACTTACATCTGTATAGCGTCCACCAGGATCGACTTTTTTCTTTTTCACGACCCCCCACCTATAACATTATGCTTCGACTTATGTCACTTTCTAGAACTAATTACGTTGCAAGTGAGGAATATGGGTGTATCAATAAAACAGGTGACTTACTGGTATCACTCTTATACCACACAAAATCGGGCTTATTCCTCTTCTTTTGTTTGGACCACATAAGTTTTCCAGCACGTACTGCTGGCACCTTCCGTTGTTTACCTTTTGGTTTTCGCATTCCCGAAGCAAGCTTATCTTGCTCCTCTGAAGCATTTTCCATAATCTGTAACAAAACACACGATAGTAAATATCTAATTGTTAGATGTACAAATAATCTAAATTTTAAAAAGTATGAAAGGCCTGAACACGCTGTTAAAACTAGATGATTTTTCACTCAAACCAATGGAGCAACCTCAGGTACATACGCGTTCCAAACGGTGAAACTTACACTAGTTAAAACTATTATAGATAGACAAGAGTCCGATGTCAGTAACCTAACTCTATGTCAGTGAATCATGTAAAATTTCAAAGTCGCAAATATAAAAATAATAATCTACCTTGACTTTTCTAATCTAATCCTATGTAAGTTAACTCTACACAATTTCAAAGTGCGCAAATATTAAAATAATAATAATATAACCTAACTATTCTAGGGTTCACTTTAGTAGACGGTTCTACCAAATCGAAAATGTAGAAGAGAAATACGATGTTAAGTAATGATAGTGAACGAATTAGAATGAAAAATTTAAGTTTTTGGTGACAATGAACAGTGTGATCGAAAGAATGTAGGATTCTGAAAAATTGCGAAAAATGTGACAAAATTGAGTTATACGTAACCTAACCTAATTTAAGTTATATAAGTCAACATCAAAATTGGCGAAAACACTGAAATATCGAGTTATATCTGGTAGATCAGTCTACTAAAGTAGAGCCCTTTTCTAACCTAACCCTGTCGGTGAACCGTGTAAAACTTCAAAACACGTTAATGTAAAAAAAAAAATAATAATAATAACCTAACCCGACTTTACTAATCGAACCTAACGTAATGTAACTTTTACCATTAGTGTGTGGTTTTCGTAATCAATACCTGGTAGATCCGCGTTTGGGACGTAAAAAGAGATCGTTTGCGAAAATTCTAAGTGTCAAAAGAAAGAAAGGTGAAGTGTAGAGCGACTTTCATGGTAGTGGATATATCGAAGTGGTCGATTCCATATGTGAAGAAGTACCGGTAAAAGGAGTTTGTGGTCGAAGCGCCTGTGAATTAAAGGTAGGATAAGAAATGTTGCGAGTTTGAACATTGTAGCATAAAATTATGCCTAACGTCCACTATCTGAACAGAAAATACTTTCATAATTTCGGATGCATAGAATACAGAATGTAATGTAAAAGCGAAGCGTGATACTACAGCAAAGGCAATGAAAAGGCATATGTCCTTGCACTTATCCCCCTTTGAATTTACATATTTTATACTACGAATCCTGAGTAACGAAAGTAATGGGTTAAAAAGTATAGTATTGCCGCACCAATTTTAAAGAGAAATTACAGGATGAATTGAGTGTTGTTTGTGATGAAATTGGAGCGAAATTGTAATGTGGGTAACATTAAAAATGAATAATAATGTTGTTGTAGTGAGTTTTTAAGATGTTGTAAGATGTATGTGGTGGTGGAAGGGAATACTTGGCGTAGTTACAGTTGTTGTCACGTGAAGCGGGTAAGGCAGTATTTAAATGACACTTGTTTGTGCATCACGAGCGTAACAAAGAGTGTAAAGATACATGACCGCACCTAACCTCCACGTTCGTATGTTTACTAATTTAAGATAACTTACGGAACATGCAAGGATGGAATTATTAATAAATATGGGGTGCCGGCAGTGTGTAATGTGTGTTTTTAGTGATTTTGGTTTGGTCCGTCACTACTATACAAATGTCAAATATTTGATTACAGTCAATTTAACCGAAGCAGCTAATAGAGAATCACCAATCGCTTTTAAGAGGCAGTATCGTTCGACAGAAAAAAAAAAGTATATTAATTCGGTCTACGTGACACCTTTAAAGAAATCTATCGTTCCAATATTTTAGACGCAATGACACTAGATAACCAATCCCTGGTACTTTTTCACAACTGAGGAAAATGTAAAAATTCTATTTCGATCACAGTTATGTTTCACCCGTTCATCACAAAAGTTTCTTGAAAGTATGGTACGGTGTCCATTTTTTTATAACGTTCCACCAGTTCATAATTGAGGTCACACAATTGTCGAGAAAAAAAAACATTACATCAACATCACAAAAAAACACAATTACCGATATCATTGCTTTTACATAAATTTCGATCCCATGATAAATTTTCCAGTGATGACGCCTATATACGTTGCCTCACAATAATTTTTTCATGGCGAGAAATTTTATTTTGCAATTACATTCCACTGCCACAACACAAAATATAAAAAGAATCTGAATTAAATTATAAAGAAAAATCATACTTTCATGATTTTAAATTAATTTCTTCACAATATTTTTTCACTACATTTAGGAAAAACAGTTATTCAGTTGTTATCTTCATCCGATACACTGCGCGCCAAACCATAGTAAATTTTCGTTTTCTTCTTTCAAATATTGAACTCTCCATCGAGTCTTATACACAACTCCGCCATTTTGGAGATTATTTACTAAATCGAAACAAATTCCGCTTGTTAAATCCGTTTAAGTTCTGTTGAATTGTAAACAGAGCAGTTAAATCTTCTTCTTTTTTTTTACTATGAATGCGTAGATAGTTCCTGGTTCACTAAACATTTAACTTTTAGGGTAGATATTTCCTTTTCAGAATACATAAAACTAAAATATAAAGACCGCAGTCGCAGAAAAATATAAGCGGATTAACTCTAGTGTTAAGTACATCGTGGCACACAGCACTATCAGCTTCTGACGGGATGCAAAGTCAGCTCCGTCCTTTAAAAAATAACACAGGGAACTGTCAACCATCATACAACGACGCCATGGCCAAATCGAAAAATATCCGTTCCTTAGATAAAACCCTTCAAATTATGTTGAATTAGAAATAACACAGATCATTCTTTTACTCGGTAAAATACGCGTATACCCAGATAATAAATTTAATTGCGGTAAGTTTGCAGCAATATTGCCATTGCAACTCTCTAAACTTACAGCAAGTTTGGCATTTCAAGGCTGCACACTTGGTACAATCTTGCAGCAAACTTGTTAGTTGACAGATGCTACACTTGCTACAAACTTGGCAAGTCAAATATGCTACTAACCTTGTTTTTAAAAAGGGTGATTGATCAACATCGAGCCTGTAGCGAGAAATAGATTTCAGTCTGCAGAGCGATTCGAACTCACGACTTTCAGATTTGTTTGTCCGCCAATCTACCACTGCTCCGTCTGTTGAACAAAGTATATTTTATTAGTCCTTTTATGTTACGAAAACAGTTTCTGGTTTAAAGACATTTGATCTATGTATACTTTAATTCGAAACTGGGAAAGTCGATATGATCTTGTGTTAGAGCTGTGCAAACTTTGACGTGCAAAGTTTGCAGCCTTGCAATGCCAAGCTTCGTACAAACTTACTACAAGTTTGGGTGCTGTCTAGGTAAGTGTCACAAAAATATGTATCTGTCACAACAGTTCATGCACAATCTGATAGATCCGCTTTAATTGTCCGTTCCATTCTCTGTTTCTTTATACAATTCAAAATATTTTACTCTACATTGTGTGCATAGTAGTTCTGGAGATATTTAGCTCAACCCTGGTCCCCTCATTTCTTCGGACAGTGAGCCCGTGTAACAACTTGTTACCTATTTAAATGTATAACTATGAATTATCGATCTACGATTTCCTCGGATGTTCTGAGGTGTAGTCAAGTGACAGCTTGTCCGATAGTGAGATTATGCTTAATAACTACCCGGTTTACAGGAGGAGTGGTGGTTCCAGGGGAGGGGGCGTCATGCAGCTAGTCCATGATCTGTCAGGCGGTATGACTTGCAAACAAACTCTATGAACTATTGTGGGTAGAAATACAAGGAGAACATTCAAAATTGGTAATAATTTGTTACTATAGAAGCCCCAGATAGAAACACTGTAGATAGTTTATTCGACTCTGTTCTTGCTGCTATTAAAGAATGTGGTTTGTGGTCATTGGAGATTATAACTTACATGTGGGCTGGGATTCAAATACTCATACCTATCAACCTAGAGAAGTGCCAATAAGGGAGATTTGCACTTTTTTTTATAAAAAATGCGTGAGTTTGCAGGTTTTTTGCGTGAGAGCGTATGTTGATGCTTGAATACGTGTGACTCATGTGTTTTGCGTGAGAGTTTACATATCTGAATGCTACTGGTGCATGTACAGATCTTCCTGACAGATGGTTCTTCATTAATAAGAAAATAACGAGGTGAAACTAAGATTATACATACGTCTACATGACTACATGCAGACTCATAGAGGGGAAGGTAGTCCCATGTTTATTTCTACCCACTTTTACTTCATAGAATTTCTGGGAATCCCCTACTTCCTCTCGGGAAACCCTTGCACCATCTTGGAATATGCATTTTTTGATATAACAGGTTTGAAGTCTTTGAGGGCACCATACCGCCTCGTTATACTATTTATGGTGTTGAAAATATAAAGCTCTAAAGCTCATTTTTTATGGTTTCGGCAGCCTATCGTGAAGAAATAAAGCATTTGTACACCGTCAATAGTTTATACCTTTTATTTTTATTTTCCTGTCAAAAAATTTCGTGAGGTAGTTTTGTTGGTGTTATTTTTTAACCTCCTGTGTATAGATTTTATGTTGGTAAGATATGTTGAAGTCTGTTAAACCGAAATAATTTGTTGAGTTCCTTTTTTACCTTTCTCGAAAATTAATAAAATTGGAATTGTGTCCCTACAGCAATGTGTTCAGTTCAAACTAAAAACTAGAAACTTATCCATTAGTGGGGCCGATTAGGTGAAAAAATATGCACTTTTTCATAAAAGCATGAAATTTTGCATGATGACAAGACATACCTGTAAGATCATTTTAATATTGAGGCATTTAGAAAATAATGTAGGAGTCCCGGAAATAAAAAATGGCGTCTAAGATTTCATAATTAATTATTGATTCTAGTATTTGAGTGATTTTCAGTTTTTAAATATGTGTTACGGTACCGAACACAAATCTGACATCCTCTGAAGACTGTAATAAATTATAAAACATCGAAATTCAAGATGGCGGCCATTAATTCAAATATTTTTTGTTATAGTGGGCTGATTAGGTGAATTCATAAAAGCATTAAATTTGGCATGATGACTGCACATACCTGTAAGGTCATTTTAAGATATTGAGGCACTTTGCACTTGATGTAAAAGTCACGAAAATCCAAAATTGCGTCCAAGATATCATAATTAATTATTGAGTCTAGTATTTGAGTAATTTTCAGATTTTAAATGTGTTTTATGGTACCGAACACAAACCTGACATCCTCTGAATGTTGTTACTACTTTTAAATATACCCATAAACCATTGAAATTCAAGATGGTGGCCATTAATTCAAATATCTTTGTTATAGTGGGGCCGATTAGGTGAAAAATTGTACACTTTTTACATGCTTTTCTTTAGTTCACAATGGTTCGTGCTGTCCTCACATCTTGCAACGTTAATTTAACTCAATTTTCGACGTCATACTAGGATGAAAATTTGCACAGTGACGTAAGTCGGGTGACAATACAATATTCTATTGTAACTTTCATCAATTTATATATATTTTAAAAGTATATTTCAATATTTTTTAACATGAACTTCTTTATGCTAAAAAATACTAGCCTGCAATGATGTTGTGCTTGACTGGTTCCAGAACACTTTAGGATTTGGGTCACAAGACATTAACTTGAGAGAAAGTATCAGAACACTAAAATAACACGAACAAAATTATAAAAACTTTTTAAAGACATACTTTTCTTAAACCACTCGTACTAAAAAGTAATAATTATTTTGTTCATGCATGACTAAAAAGAAAAGCATGAGGCGCATCAATTGAAGAATTTATAAAATGATTGTATATGAGAGAGCGCCACATGCTTCTCTTTTTAGTCATGCATAAACAAAATTGTGTTTTACTAGTTTACTACGAATTGTTCATGAAATGTATGTCTTTATTCTTTTTTTCATAAAAACATGAAATTTGGCATGGTGACTAGACATCCTTGTAAGGTCATTTTAGTATATTGAGGCATTTATAAAATAATGTAGTAGTCCCGAGAATCCAAAATGGCGTCCAAGATTGCATAATACACCGTGGTAGTACTAGGATTGTGGTCGACGCTGGCATACGCTTTCGAGCACTTTCCTGTTCTGAGCACTGCTCTATAGATCAGTTGTTTCCATCATCCTTTTCCTTCCTCGTGCTAGCATTTTATCAGCTTAGCCCATAAGTAGTGTCGTATGAATTTTCACCATGAGGAAAATAACGCTAACTTAACTAGAACACTACCGTTAGTCAGAAAAATATCCTCCATCGGACTCCACAACACTCTGCCATCTGTCAATCAGTTGTTGAATACCCCAGCTGAAAGAAGTCACCGGTTTTGGAGGCAAAGAACTGGGTCACTTTTCGTCGCACCTTTTCATTTTACAGTGTTTTGTAGGCTGCGAAAAAGACAGTATTCTGTTGGTGCAAGGTCTAGTAGAAACGACGGGTGGGGGAGTTTCTCACAGTCACGTTTCTCGACCTTAGCACAGGTCCTTCTTGCCGTGTGTAGACGCGCGTTATCACCGTGGCAATTAACCAAAGCAGGACGTTTCTCCAACAATGCAATCCGTGGGCGTTCAAGCTACTGACAGTAGACATCTGCATTGATGGTATGGTTACGTGGCAAGAGCTCAAAAGGTTATCTCACGGATATCTCACCAAACACTCAACATCTCCTTCCAGGGGTGCAGTTCCTGTTTTGGCACAGTTCCTGCGGTTCCCCTTTATGTACCTAATGCCGTTTGCGTGTAATGTTATGGTACCACTTTTATTTCTCTGTCACCATTCTGTCCAGAAATGGCTCAAGTCTGTGACGGGTAAGCAGGCAACTGCAGATGTCAACTCGCTGCTGCTTCCGCTGAGGGGTTAACGCATGGGGTACATGGTACGGATACTAGATACCCCAATATCTAAATTCGTTTT
The DNA here is from genome assembly GCA_022664845.1 of Lepisma saccharinum. NCBI lineage: Eukaryota > Metazoa > Arthropoda > Insecta > Zygentoma > Lepismatidae > Lepisma > Lepisma saccharinum. Next base: position 16,832 of record JAGDQP010008576.1, read on the forward strand.
AGTTTCATTAACCCACCACACTTCAATCAAGTGTGGTAATTAATAAAGACACTTTAATTAATGGCCGCCATCTTGGATTTCAATGATGCTTGGGTAAATTAAAGCTGTGAATATAGTTCAATGGTCTAAAATTCAAGTTGAGGAGGTCAGCTTATGAAGACAGCTAAATCTAACCATAAATATATTTCAATTAATGAACGCCATCTTGGATTTGAAGAGTTCTTGTGTTAAATTAGAGTTGGTAAATATCCTTTATCTGAAATTGATATTCAGAAAGTTACAACTTGAAAGTATGTGAACAAGAAAGTTAACCAAGTCTGGTAATAAATAAAGACATTTGAATAAATCGTCGCCATCTTGTATTTAAAGGGTTCTTCTGTAGTACATTAACCGTTAACGTTTTACCATTAGATAAAAGTGGTTAATAATAGAAGGATCTTAATTTCCGTTCAGTACCAAAACGTACACAGATAATCACTCAAATAGTATGATCAATCATTATTTTTCAAGTCTTGATCGCCATTTTGGATTTTGGGGATTCCTACATCAATTTCAAAGTGCCTCAATATCTTAATATGACCTTTTAGGTATGCCCATTCATTATGCCAAATTTTATGCTTTTATGAAAAAGTGCATAATTCTTTGAAATGTTGGCGCTAATCGGCCTCACTACATATGATTGAGTCAAAATATGTTTATTTCACTATGATATTAAATCAAAGTAGGCGGATTTTGAGTTGTGTTACTTTTCCATGTGACATAGATCATCTTAATTTCAATATATTATTCTTTGTTTTCATTCGTAACAGAATACGATATGAAACAAAACTCCGCGATTGGCGCGTAATTGTTTAAAGCAAATATGCATATCCATCACTCTATTGTTGATATAACGGACTTCCTTTGTTAACTTCGAATTTAGAGAGTTTTCTTGCATGCCCCAATAACACTATTTTTATATTCAAACGTTGACAACGTTCATTGCGGAATTATGAAAGTAAATCCACGCTTCTTAAATTTGTCTTGACAAGTTTTCATTCTTTCATCCTATCTTAACATCAGGTCAACTTGATTTACTTTTTTTCTTTCTCCTGTGTTTGGGTGGAGTTAAGATAATGTTACAGGTCACACTGACTGGATTCACGAGGAGACATCTCTTCAACCTCAAAGGGAAGTGACGCTCTACTGAGTTTTGTAATCTCTGTTAATTTCGATGTTGTTGTTCTTGTCATTCGCTTGTTCAAAGTTTCCTGTAAATTTGTAAGCTAGTGTTGTAAGCACAGAAAACAAGTGTAAACTCTCTTATACACAAAATAAATGTTTTAGGATGTTAACGAAGAATGTTATTACGATGCTCACGTCCCTGCAGAATAGCATTGATATTCCAGATTGAACTTTTGACTAGTACAGGCTTGTCGTTAAGTAATTGTGAGGGTATCAGTCGCGACGTAAGTGGATGTAGTTGCGTCCAGTGAATAATCACTTGTTAACTCGAATATTACATCGATGATGGTCAATGAAGCGGTACTGCTCCATTATAATCACTTCAAGGACCTTGTGCTCTCCATTTTTTCACGCAGTTTCGTATTTTATTCATTCTTGGCTTCAGATTCAATACGCTAACTTAACTAAGGTTAGTTTTGGTTTTGTTTGATTGCTTCAAATACGAAAAAGGTAAGAAGTACAAGGATCATGGAGTGACTAGAATGGAGCAGCTCCGATGACGCAATAGCTATGCCGTCTAAGGACTCGTGCTTGACTGTAATGGCTGATAAGCATCAATCTCCACAATCTGAATAACCATTCTTATGTATAGATCGCAGCGAGTGTGTAAAAGCCTTTGGCAACTGAGCTCCCGTCGGGTCTCCAGTTTTCCCGCGACACTCGGAATAATGGAAAATAAGATATTCCAATCAACAGTATCAGTGTGAGCTCACGATTGTGTTCGTGAACGGGCCTCAATCAAGTGCACTTACTCCGGGCCCTCTATTACGCCGCCACTGATATTCAATAAGATTTGAAGAATCGTTAGCTAACTTTAAGGCCTTTAAAATACATTAAATACGTTAACTAAAACGAACCGTTAAATATTTAACGAAAGTTGGTGAATCCCGCCAAAAGAGCTTTAAGGTTCATTAAGTTCGGTAACTAACAATTCGTTAGATACTTTAAAATGTTTGATGATTTTTTTCCCTCTGCAGGCTACTGAAAGTCGATTGTCTAGTTATTATTTGAAATCGAATTTCGCTCAGGATATACAACGAACTAGAACTAAAACCTTAAGTTTAGTGTATTAGTCCTCGAGTCCAACAGAACAAGGAGGATTAGGTATCGGATGTACGTATAGACTGTATATTGTGTGTGAGAGAGATCGAGAGAGTATCACAACATTTGGTACACCTCGGGACCCCATTTCGTGAACAAGAATTCACTTTGTAAGTCTTCACTCTGCATTTCTAGTTTTGCAGAAATTAAGAGTAAATGTGTTTCATGAATTTTTTCAAAAGTGTGTTTCATGAACTTGTTTTCCGCACTTCACTCTTCACCGTGTTCTCTTCGTTTCACGTACATACGTTTTGCAGAACGTAGAAAAGCAAATTGAAGAGTAAAGAGTGAGAAGAATTTGAACACTTCTAGACATTTGTGTTTCATAAAGTCTTTTAAATGAAAAGTTTTCAATAGAAAGTCTTCATTTTACCCGAAATTTAGCAAAGTATGAAACAAAATATTCTTTTCCCTCTGTAAATTTTGCATAGCGCAGATGAAAAAGTGCAGAATATATATATTTTTTAACATAAAGTGTTCACTCTGCACTTCTCCAAATCGTGTATAATCATTTGTACATGAAACGTAAATAAGAAGAATATCAAAATGCAGACTTGCAACGTCTTTTCATGAAAGGGCCCTGGTATAAAGTTTAATATTTGAAAATGGTACTACATAGACTTACCGGATATTTTGTATCCTCCTCTTGTAATGTGTCAAGCATATATAGATATATTGTAATAGCATATGTCAAGCATAGAATGCAGTGTTGTAAGCTTTGAATATCATATCAAGTTAAAAGTGGAAAATAAACATTTCCAATCCGGTTTATGCTGTCAACCCTTCAAATTAAAACTGGTTTTGGCATTTAAAAATTAAAATAAGACAATAACATAAGATTTGTGCGGACATTCCAAGGATGTTCTAATAGAGGATATGCGTTTTTGCCAAGAACATGAAGCCACACCTCACAGCTTAGTCCCTACCAGTTAGCCCACTTACTCCAATCAAAAACATTGCTATCGACTAACAAAGATGGCAACAAGCTCTCTAGTTGTTCGCTAACCAATCAGCTGTCGCCTTGGTCGATGCTCAGTTGTTTTTTGGCTTCATTCTTTCTCTACGCATGAGATAGTTACAAGCAAATCCTCTATTAGAACATCATTGGGACAGTTGTAGCTGTAACACAATTCTCTGATAAATCTATATTCTGTGCTGTATATTATTAAGAATTAAATTAAATGAAAAATGTAGCTATAATTGAATAAAATTATATATATTTTTTACAAATGTTACTGAATTATAAATTGTAACCTTCAACTTACATAAAATCATGTAATCTTATCGATTTGTGTCTTCGAGCTTAATTTATTTTTAATGAATGAGTATCATCATTTTTAATCAATTATAAATCAGTTAAAACTTCGTATTATCGGAGAGAAATGTCTTTTATTTTGATTTATTTTAATTATATATTGTATATAGTACTATGTTTTGTATTACTTGTTTTTTTACTGTTCTTGGGTATTATAAATGAATATATATATATATATATATTGTTAATAAATGTATGTATCTATTCCATATTATATAGGGCGACATAACTTTGGATTTGTCTGTATTGTCATTATACGCAATGAAATGAAATGGAATGAAATAATAATAATGTAATATTTATTAGAGTGCTATGAACAGCTACAGGTATTACTGGTTGCAAATATAGCACTGGTCAAGAAATATAATGAAGAAAACATACATGAATTACAGTACAAGTGCAGAACAAATAAAACAAAATCACAAAGTGGACAAAAAATAAACCATCATAAAAATGTCATCAACCTTATTATAGAGTGGTCAATTACTATAATGACAAAACACAAAAGTTTAAGTTTCTTACAAAATGCTCACTTTGCGCTTCATTTATAAGGATTTTATCGAAGAACTTCTTATCAATGTCGTCTCTGCTTTTAGCCAGAGTTTTAATGTTAAAATAACTGCACCAATGAGTAGTTATACTTAAAATAAGGTAGTTTAAACATATAACATGGAAGTCGGATGAAGCATCTTTGTATGGCCTCAGCCTTATCTGTTGAAGTTTTCGTAAGATCATTCCACACATTTGAGGCGTATTCTAGTTTGGTTCTTATTAAAATTTTAAATAGAATAGCATACGTGTTTAAATCATTAAACTGATTCCATTGATTAAAAATAAACCAACAGTTTTTCTACATTCGCTGGATAGATTATTAACATGTTTATTCAAGTTCAATTTGGAATCGAAGATTATACCGAGATCCTTGACTGTGTCTACTTTCGTAATTATATTATTATTAACCTTATACTGACATAATATTGGACTTTGTTGGTATAACTTACAACTTTTGTTTTCTGAGAACTGACATATTTTGTTTCTAGCATACCACTGTTCTATGCGATTAATATCTAATTGCAGGAATTTATTATCAACACTATTATTAACTTCTCTGTGGATCTTTATATCATCCGCATATAGCAATAGTTTTGAATGTTTAACTTCCTTACATAGATCATTGATAAATATATTAAACAAAAGTGGACCTAACGGTGAACCTTGAGGAATACCATTAGTGATGAAAGCCTCATTTGAGGTATGATTATCCAATTTAATTCTAAAAGATCGATCTGATAAGTAGCTCTCAAACCATTTAAGATACAAGGGTGTGAGGCCCAAGTACTCAATTTTTTAAATCAATAACGAATGATCAACACTGTCAAATGCTTTCTTTAAATCTATATCAACAACATCACATTGCGAGTTGCAAGCTATGAGCTCTTGTATTGAATTAGTTACTTCACATAAGTTAGTGACCACAGATTTTCCAGGCGAGAAACCATGTTGAGGAATAATAATAATAATAATATTACTGTTATTATTATTATTATTATTATCATTGCACATAGTTTTAAAGAGGCTATTATATATTTATGCATTTATTAAATTATTTGCATCTAATCTTGGCATCTTTGTAAACTGCTTACATACCAGGATATTGATTGTTAATTGCGATATTTTTGTTATATAGCTAGGTGTTCTCAGCACGTTAATAAACTATTATTACTTTTATTATTATAATTTAGCCGGTATATACATATCTTGCGTTACTAATATACAACTTAATGGAGGGATATTGACATCCATAAATTGAAAATATTCCCTTTAACTTTGAAGGTGAGCGGATATATTTTATAAATTTATTCATGTGAATTTTTTGTTTTATAATGGAGATTTTATGAAAATATTTTCTAATATTCTAATCGACCTATAATCCTTGCGTACTTGTAGCTTTAAGATATGCTTCATTTTTTAAGCATATTAATGGCTGACCTTAATGAATAAGTACTTTCCCAACGTGCGGCTAATGAACGGTGGACGATATGCAACTTCTTCATTGTGGAAAAATATGTTGTGCCCTTCGGAAGCAGGTGAAGTCAGCACAATTCAGCTGATGCTTGAATATAAGCTGATGAGAAGAATGGATGGTAGTAAGTGTTTTTTTTTTTTTTTTTTTGTATTTCACTATTTTTATTTACTTGATAATTCAATACATCGTAAAAATGAAGTACACTTCATGTAGTGTCAGAGAATAAACTCCTTTTTGCCTTTGATAAAATTTATTTTGTTATAATAACTTTGGAACTGATAGACAAATTTGAGTACAGTTTTCAGGAAATTCAAGACAGCATAATATTTTGTAAGTTACAGAAAACATAACACAAATCAGTATATTCAAAGTTTTCACAAAATAAATTTTACCAAAATGGAAGGACTTTCGTCACTGACTGTACAATGTAGAAGCACGGTTGAAATGAGGCAATTTTTTATCACTTCGTCAATACTTTGTCCGTTCGATCACTATTTTTGAACAGTTTTTGTATCATTTGTTTTACTCTGATGAAATAAACTTAAAAATAGCTAGGCAGAACCTGCAACGGAGAATAAGAAAGGTCTTACCAGTGACCTAACAATAAGCAGTAGCGATTCGTGATTTTTATGAAGTGTAGGATCTATAATTCTCCAACACGCAATATACCGAACAAGTTACCATTTGTCCATTTTCTTGATTTTATAGGTGAACATTTTATAACTTCACATTACCATTGCATTTACCTGCACATCAAATAAAGAGGTGTTATAATACAGACTATGCATATTCTATTAATGCATGATAGTTTATTTCTTTTTAAAAAAAATACATTCGAAGAGCAAACAGTTGGCCCGATTATCTTAGTTTTGCCAGAATGGACAAACCACGTTCTTTGCCTGTGGTTTTAATGTGTAAATCATTACGGATAATTAGGTTATATTATGCATATCTCAAGCTTAAACTTTCCAAGAAACACAGTTAAATCTTTACATCAATGAAAAAGTATTTCCATTTGAGTAAAGACTGTCAATTTGTAAATGTAATCAATAGTTCCAATAGTCCTGAACAAAATATTTCGAAGCTGGCAACCATAAAGCCGTTTTTCCTTACCGTCAGTTGCTGAGTGAACGTTAGCCATACGTTTCCTATCTCCTTCCGTTGATTTAATTGAATTGATGTATGCCTTCAGACGTCTATAGAATAGAGTAGGGGAAACGATGCGGAAAATAGTCGAGCAGGGCCTAAGTTGAAGGCACAATCACGGCATTTGTCTAGTGTCCCTGAGGTGTGAAAAAACTCAGTCGGGATAGTCGGCCGCTGCTATCGAACCTAGAACCTTCCGAATGCGAAGCCAACGCTCTACCAACTGAGCTACGGCCTCTCGGTTCCTTTCAGTCACATTTTACAAGGCAAATGTAGGGCAAGAGGTCTGCTTCTTCACGATAGTTTGATGCCTGAATGTCTTCTGCGTATGCACAGATCACAGTAACGCAAGTTCAATGTTTATACGCAAGTCTGACGAAAGTTTATCAGACTTCATGGGTGCCACTCATATACAATGAGCTGAATGTTCTCATACAGTGATTCGAAGGATTTATATGCAGAGAGACATGCACCAAGTTTCCAATCAAGTACACACAACACATATTGTTCTTCTTTCTGTCTCCAGTTCTGGATAAGCGAGTAGAAGAAAAAAATTCTAGTCATGAGTTAATTGTAACCAATCATATACGGTGTGAATCTTAATTGTAGTAGCTATGGGTATAGAAATCTACAAGTTCGGCCAAAAAGGACCGGTGTTGTAAGGGTTAAAGATAAGAGGGGAACACTGACAAGTGGATTGTTTACAAGGGCTGGGAACCCCACAGTTGATTTTTTTAGGGTGCTGGGAATATGCATACCACGTTTGGTGAGGATACGTTGAATTATTTCTTCCACCAAAAAAAATAAACTCTTCTAAACTATGTACTATTAAAAGAAGACATAGCGAAAGAGTGTCTCTCCGATTAAGAATATATCGGCATATTTTTTTGGTAAAAAGTACGTGTCCAGTGATTCAGCCAGACTACCCTGTGGGGGTGTCAACCCCCAAATTCTCGAGCGCACCCCAACTTAAAATGTTTCCGGTCAAAACCGGTAGAAACCGTGCAAAACTCCACTTACACGTCCCAAACTAAAAATCCTGGTGGAATCTCTTTACTTGCCTCTCTAATTTCCATAAAGAGTCCATAGAAAAATGATTACCCTATGTCTTGGCCGGTACAAATATTTCTTGAACTCCCTGAATTGTATTGGAACGAGTCATTATTATTATTTAGGTCAACATTCAACCAAAATTATTTTCTATTCATAAATGTATTCTCCAGTATGTTATCGGTAAGGATGGAAGTTGAAAGTCAAACCTGTGAAATATAATATAACAATTCTTACTTGTTAGTTTAAATAGTTTTCGATCCTAAACGTTATCATTTTCGTCAGCACTCTTACTGGAAATTTCCAACCAGTCAGATGGCTGGTTTGAATGACTTTTTCTAGGAAAGTAGCTGCTTTTTTTTTCTTAATCCTGCAGAATTTCCAGAATATCAACACACAAATTCAAAGAGCGGAATATTTACTCTTTTTAGAGCGGAATTTTCAATCGAACAAGTGCTTTCCAATGAAACGCTCTTGCTTTGGATGCAAAATGTTTTCTATCTATAGATGGAATACCGATGAATGTGGATGTAATTTATTCTTCAAACTTGAAGAAGCGATATCTCATTTATTCTTCAAACTTAAAAGAGCGATTTCTCATCTTTTAGAGTGGTTTATTTATCATCTTTTTAGAGTGATTTACAATACGTCATGGCCACTAGTCAACTTTGTTTTCCAACGTTTTATACTGCGAAGTTTATCCAAAAGACTAAGCTGTAGTGTGAAAATTATCGCGTTACGTTTAGCTAAAAATGACAACAGAAAACTTTTCTGTGAGCAAAATATACCAGAAGACGTCAGGAGTAAGATATGTACAAGAAATCTTTGTTCTCAACCAGACAAAAGAAAGCATTTCGAAGGCTTATTATTGCTGTTGGACGGCTAGCTGAGGTGTTAAGGCGTTGGATAGCTGGCCGGAAGATACAAATTTCCCCGAGACAAAGTTTTTTTTTACCCTTTTTCATTCACAATTACATTACTTTTCTTTATTACTACTTATAAATAAATTCTCCCTTTTGCATCTTTTTATATTTTCAACATTTTTTTTGCATCGTTGTCGTGTTCAAAACATGAAAACTTTATTTGAATAGATGGAAATTCACCTCAAAAATATGTCTACGTTCCCATAGAAATGGACTACCATAGATCCCATCTTTTTCGAGCAGAAATTTCCCATCTTTTCTCCAATAAAATTAACTCTAAAAGAATGATCCCTCTTTACGCTCAAATTGAGCGGAATTCCGCTTGTTTGATTTAGTGTGAACGTAATCCGCAAATTATTTCATCTCTAAATTAAATTTCAGATCTTTGAGTTAATCTTTAGTTTTATTAAAAGAGTGGGAAAACGGACAGAATTCTCATGATATTGAGGTGCATAATTAATTTTAAATAATAATCTAAGTCCGTCAAGAGTCATCGAGGTGACATCCAACGGTGAACACTTTCGCGCAAAAGGACTGGAAAGAAGACCATAATGAAATAGAGAAAAATTTCAGACGTTAAATTTTGCATCTAGCGTAAAGACATGTCAGCCACACTGTAAAAAAAATATTGTACATCTCTAGCACACATAAAATGAGTAAACTTTTGATTAATTCTGACATTTAAGCTATTCATGTATCCTAGGAAACAAGCAAGGGCGCCAATCTTGTGATTTCTAGAGGGAGGGGGAGGGCAAGAATAAAGCGACACTTTTTCTATTTATTTACTAAAAGTTATCAACAGGTTAATCCGACATTTACTAAATTGAGGGCGCAAAACTTTAAAAAGAACCATGTAATAAAGTATATTAAACTTACCTCAAAGTATACAGGAAGTTGATTGGGAATGTTTAAAAGATTATAATAATGTTAATGATTTAGTAAACTTTATTTTATTATTTATGAAATATTTGTCAAATGTGTAAAAAAAACTCTGTCCCAAAGTATCCGTGCTGGTTTACTAATGTCATTATTAGAAAACTCAAGGGTAAAACCTTTTATCATATAAAATCTACATACAAAATGTATAATTCAGAACTCCATTATCAGGAATTTGTTCGACTGTGCAGTGAAGTCGAGAAAGATATAAACATAACCTTTAAAACCTTTATAGTAAATTCCGAAAATAATACAAACAATGATGTAGGTCAACTGCGGAAATTTATTAAAAACAAAACAAAACATTTTCGCACAAATATATTAAAATTTGAAGGTCGGGATTTGTGTAACAATGAAGAAATAGCTAATAAATTTGCACAGTATTTCCAATCAGTATTTGTATCCTCTTTTCAACTGTCAGTAATTTTGATAGTAATTCTAGGGGTTATACGAAGAAATTGGAATACTGTCTGTTGACCAAAAGCATTTGAATTAAATAGAAAAGGCTATCAAGAATCTAAAATCCAAAATGAAAGTTCGATCTGATGGCATACCCTCCTATATAGCGAAAGGATGTATTGATATATTTAAATATTCCCTATTGATTGCGTTCAACTTGGCACTAAAAACATGTATTTTCCCCTAACAAATGAAAATCTGCTTTTGTTTGTCCTATACCTAAAACAAACGATAGGTGATAAATTACCAACCACAGACCATTGCAATCTTACCAGTCTTTGTAAAAGTCTTTGAGCAGATTTACATCAATTAATTATAAACTAAGCCATTTTTTTTAACTAAACAACATGGCTTTGTTTCACAAAAATCCACGATAACGAACTTTGCAATTGTTACAGATTTTATCGCAAACTCTTTGGACGAAGAGAAGCAAGTCGATGCGATTTATATGGACTTTGAATAGCCGTTTGACAGAGTTAATCACAATGTATTACTAGGTAAATTAAATCACTGTCACTTCTCTCCATCCTTGATTAGATTCATGTGCTCTTATCTAACTAATCGCAGACAGTCCGTTCTATTCAAGGAATATAAATGTGATAAATATATTGATACAACTCTGTCAGGAGTCCCGCAAGGCTCGAATCTTGGAAGTTGTTATTCCTCTTGTTCATTAATGACTTACCGGCATTCATACCGGCTATTTGCGGATGATCTAAAAATATATAAGATAAAATTAATTCCATGGAAGCTGTCATTAAAAAACTACAGCATAGTTTAGACAACTTTACTAACTAGTGTGATATCAATCAATTTTCAGTCAGTACGAAGCTTCATCTTTCAGTAGAAATAAAAACGATTTATCGATTTAATTATTAAATTCATAAGTATGCATTAAGTAGGCCCGACGCAGTTAAAGATCTTGTTGTCACGTTTTATATGAAATTGCCTTTTAACAGCCACATAACAAATATTACAAATGAAGCCTTTAAAATGTTTGTAATAAGGATGGGGAGAAGAAAGTTAAACAACGTTTCGACATTGGAGAAAATCTACAACGCTCATGTTCATGCTAGAGCAAAGGCATGAACATCTGTTATTTCTGATCTGTTATTTCTTAGGAAAATAATTCAAAATGGCTTGACTGTACAGACTTAGTATCATTGTTACGGTATCATGTCCCGTCATTAAAAACACTCCCTTCGACAACACTGATCGCTTCCACTGCAAAAAGGCAAGCACAATTAATGACGAAGTCACCAATCTGGAGAATATTTACTACCTACAATGAAATGTGTAGAACTTGCATCGAATTGGACATACGTGATATCAGTGTTTCTTCCAGAAGATTTCATGGGTCGTGGGAGCTGACGAAAACTATAAATAATGCATGTTGACTCCAATGTTCTAAAGTATAAAATAACAATAACGTAACTTATCAATATGTGTAATTCCTTAGTTAACTTCAAAATAACACGAACAATGCTTATTTAATTTGCGATTATCCACCTATTTCAGTACGTGTGTAAGTAATACGTGTTGAGAGAGCGGTTGAAAACCTCCGCACGAAAACATGCTTGAAAGAAACAGTATGTGATATGTCTTGCAAAACATTTAGACATATTGCAATAAAATGTTTGTAAATGAGCATTATAAATATCGACATTCTAATTGGGCTATAAAACCTGTCGTGTTGGCAATTAATTAATAAATAAAAGAAAAAATAAAATATAGAAAGAATATGTAAACATTTTATTTTTGTTTTCTACCTTGCAAAGTATAATTTTCTCTGGCTAGGGGGGAGCGCCTCCCTTGCCCCCTTGATGGTTACCCTTGGAAACAAGTAACAAAGAGAAGACAGAAGCGGATATAGAAGCCAGATCGTCTCTGTCTTATAACCAGCTTAGCCAGAAAGTCGTGACATTTTCTGGCTATCGATTCAAGATATCCAATGCAAAAGTAAGTAACCCTAATGTTATCAAACACATAGTGTACACAATGTACATACCCACATAGCATGCTGGCTTGTAACTAGATTGTCAGTCACCTGCTTGGATATTGTTAAACTTGATATTGTGTTGAACTTCTATAACCAAGCATCAAACCAACTTCTTTAAACAACTGGTTGTTTTTGCTAGTCTAATTCAAGTTTATTGGAACAACCATATATGTGAGAAAGTTTGTTAAACTTGAAATCTAATTGAATTTAATTTCGTTGAACTGCCGTCTCGTCTTTGTGCGATGAAGTCCCATCCCGTGCTACAAATATTTCGTCATAAGCTAATCTCCTGCAGAGGCCGCACATTACTTCAGTGGTCTCTTGTGAAACTGATGAACTAACTATAAATAGCGGTTGGAAACCAAAGTAGGTCGAGTGATTCTTTAATCTCATGTCTACAGCATCGGATCAGTGTTCCAAAGGATCTCGCTTCGAATCCTATCCAGGTTAACGGTTTTAATGTTATTTTAAGAAGTACATTAGTTTCTTCTTCCTTATTCTGACAAAGCTATTTCAACTTTGATTCTTGTAAACTAGACTGCTTGATTCAACGTTGTTTGTTTTTCTGGCATGACTTGCTATGCTTGCAGTATGTTGCCTCGCTTGTCAAAGTAAGTTTGATTCACTTTCGAGTGAGGTCAAAAATGCTATGTGGGTAAGATTTGATTGTGAATAAAGTAGCGTATCTGTAGAACATGAAAGCTTTAGACACTTCATCAACATATTTTCTACACATTACGTGCATAAAAGCAAAAGAAACTGCAGAATAGATGTGTATAAAACGTTGTACACATAGTATATTTGTCTTACAGAGCCAAAATCAGAATTTTCGACCAAACAGAAATGGGTTAGCACTAGCAGGATGTAACAAAACAACCAATCCTAATTAACGTACAGCGATAAAACAACACACAATTTTTCTATAGCCCATTCCCCCTCATCTCGAAATTAAATCCTGGTTGTGCTACTGATGCAAAGAATAACAATTAAATATTCTTCAAGTGGAATCTAAAAGTTTTATTTACTTATCCTTTTTAGGGATTCAAATAGTGTTATGCTTCTCGGTCGGCCCATCGTCTGTCAGTATTTGACATGGGACGTGGAGATTGCCCATTCTGCCATCTTCCTTGGCTCTGCTTTTGGAAATATCACCGCAACGTGGGATTTGACTGGCATAAATACGATATTTTACGTGCCTAAGAAATTGTTTCGCCACTCTCTGGAACTTCCACTAACTGAACAAATGGGTCCATATTCACATATTCAAGTTCATACTCTTAGTTTGAAGATACTGCAGGAGTTGGAAGTTAGATGGCGAGCAAAACTCGATTTTGGTTGATGTTTAATTCAGATGAAAATATGACTCTACCCTGTATCTTTGTTATAAATGGACTAAAATTGCATTATCATTTTCAAAATAAATTCAATTTTTACGCGTTTGCCATAACGCTACAATAATTAGTACGCGTATTTAATTACAAATTATGATTCTAGTGTTTATTTATTTATTTCTATTAAGATGGAATGCAGAGAAGATACGAAATCTAATATGAGATACGCACGCACACATACAAACTCACGTCGGAAGTGCTACGTGTTATTACACCTATTGTGACTTCGCTGTGTTTTATTTTCTCGCATGGTGGATCGCAACACAAGGTTATTATATATCGTTTAACATCTCGCGTATATAACGTTGACAGCACAAGGTGTCGATTACGACGTCAAGGTGAGGGAACAAACAGTATATTTTACATTCACGAAGTCTAGGGAAAATTACTATAATAATTATTGCAGGATGATAATTTCTTGAAATTATATTCTTTAGAGGTCTACAATATTTTTGCTCCTCTTCTAAATTTTATTTCCGTGTGTCTAAACTGAAAACACAGTTAGCACCGCAATTAAATGAGATAGAAAGAAAGCAATTCACATTTGAGTTCAGCACTCTTGGATTATCCAACCGCTTTGAATGCTACAAACTGCTAGGGTATTTGCACTGGGCTAACTTTCTATATTTCAAGGATCACGCTGGTGACTGAATGAAACTAGCTAAGGAGAAACTTATTTAAGATTTAACATATAGATATTAGCCACATCAATTGTCATTTGTCTGGATATTTTTTTTATCTGTTAACGCTTTAAATACATTTTGTATTAGATTAGCTTTATCCGTTTGAAGATTTTAAGGCAGTGCTTTAATGGAAGAAGGTCGCTATGGGCCAACAAGAGATAGCACATGCAAAAATAAGAAAACCTGTTTACCAGGGTTTTTTAACTCATGAACCCAATTCTCTTTTTTTTTAAATGGATTCATCAGGGTTTAATCTCGCGACCGCAGGCACGTGGCTGAGCCATTCTCGCCCATGCGCGTTACTCCTTAAAAGTAAATATCACTTTCGAGCATGTGCTTCGAGTAGTCAATTTAGCGCATTGGCAGCATGTCGGAAAGCTAATCAAAGGAACCCAGGATCGAAACCCTGATGTGTTCTTATGAAACTAACTTTTCTCTCTCTTATATATATATA
>JAGDQP010008576.1:31638-54035 GCA_022664845.1 Lepisma saccharinum
GTGGAGGTTAGGTAAATCAGGTACCGTATTTTTTATTCCACACACGATTAACTCGTGTTTTCACAATGTGCTGTTTCTGTCGCTAGTCACAAGTGCGGTCATGTATCTTCCCAGTTCTTTTCGTCGGAGCAGACAGCAACTTTATCAATTTCGAAGCCAAGCGAGCAGGGCTGTGTGCACAGTCTCGTAACAACGTATATCTGGTTTATGATTTGCTCTTGGCAGCCAAGCCGTACCGCCTACACAAACTGAATTTTTAATTAACAACACTCACTTATTCCAGTCCACCCCCTGTTGATTACTACATCTAGGTATACCCAAAGGTAGGATGATGTAGTAGGAACAGGGGGTCAACTGGAATCAGTGAATGTTGTTAATTAAAAATTCAGTTTGTGTAGACGGTATGAGATTGGCTGCCAGGAGCGAATCAGAAAGAAGATTGCTGGCTCGTTACAAGTTGTCTAGTTTATGAAATTCCATGTGCCTGATCAAGCCTAGTAGTTAGTTGATGAAACTGTTAGACAGTTTTAGTTTTTTAATGAAAACATATTGACTTAGCTTTTATTTATTTATCTTAAGTATACCTAGGTACAAAAGTAAAGCTTTGACATGCAAAATATCGGAGTAGCCGGAAAACATCGACAGTTTTCCATGAATTCTGTGTTCTCATCATGAGAATAAACAAGTCTCGATGGTTTGGTGGTTACCGAGCTAGCCTTTCATGCCGGCGGTCGCGAGTTCAAACCCTGATGAATTCAGTTGTTTTTTTTTTTAAAAAAAAAGAGAGAATTGGGTTCACGAGTTTAAAAACCCTGGTAAGCACAATTTTCTATTCTTTAAATTTTATTTCAAATTATTTTTTAAATAATATATTTTTCAAATAACATTTCTGCTTCTATTTGTGAGTTTCTTTTACCACGATATATTATAATTTGATTTAATCTATGTGTCCTGTAATTAGTATTACGCATTTTGAATTGACAAGGAATTTGAGTTTTGTTTATGGCGTTTAGGCATCTAAGGTTCAGGTCGGGATATGGAAGGGGAAAGGATTCGGAAAGGTGTCGCCCAGGACCTAAGTTGATGGTATCATCCCGGTGTTTGTTGAGGACAAAATGTGGAAAAACTTCTTAAGGTTTTCACAGTGTGTGAATTAATGTATTTTCACAGGAGGGATGATATGTTGTTGATATGGAAATAACGTGAAAAAATTAATATTATGCATTATACATGTTATCACATGCAGACTTAGGGGGATAATTTCTCCCTCCTCCCATGATAGTTCGCACAGTGGGTTTTCGTACGTTTGACGTATCTGAATTCTGTAAATTCGAGTATACTTTACAAATTTAGAAGAGTCGTAGAATTTGCGTTAAATTTTTCATTTACCACAACTTTTGTGAATCCCTTCCAACTACAGTATCCATTATGTCAAAATGTATCACGATGTGTTCACATTTAATATTAATAATTGTTTTCTTGCATTTTAGTGACCATTGGTTAGCGGAGGTTAGGTAAGGTCAGGTTCACACAAACAGATAGAAATGTATTTTGAAAGAAAGAAACGAAAGTGTAAAGATATATACCGAACCTAACCTTGCCTAACGTACCCTAACCCATGGTCACAAATCTAAGATTTACGGAAAATGCAAGAAAGCAATTATTAATAATAAATATGAAGAGATTGAAATATATTTTGAAAGGAAAAAACACTAGCTCCCGCCAGAGATTTGAACCCGGGTCCTTTCACTCAACAAGCCGAAGCCTTAACCGATTACCCACGGTCGGAGGTGGCAAATCGAGATTTCGAAGTTGTATTTACAGTACACATGCGTTACATAACAATGCTACGAAATTTCATTCGCGCGTGCAGTGCTGTAGTCCCAGAATTTTAACAGGGTATAAGCTAAGTTTATGAATCTTTCAACAGAGATCATGTTCCCATTAAATATAGGGAAGGAATAACTTAATTTCTACAAGAACAAGAAAGAAAGCGAAATACTTTAATTATATTCTAGTGAGACAATAACAACGCAATTATATGCATAACTTATTGCATTAAGGGAATGAGAAACAAGATTGTTGCGACTTTTGCACAACTTCAAAGCATCTATATCAGTTAAAATTCAGCTAGAATTCTGTATGTCAATTGTCGACTCTGAAGCCAAGGGATACAAGTGACAAGATAATCTTTGTATGTTAGAACACGAAATATGTTAAGGTTCAAGGTTTCTTAGCATAAAATATGTCAGTTTTGTGTCACATATATGTCGGATTATATATAAAACATTACCTCTTACTTCATTCTGTTCGTTATCTCTCACTTGTATCCCTTGGCCTCTGGAGTCAACACATAATTATTACTTGTTCCACCCTTTATAAATATATTCAGTATAAAGTTTTTAGTATGCTGAGACTTACTGCATATACCGAAAAGGTAAACTTCTACCTTGCTTTTGAAAATAAAGTCAAATCTCATATTACTCAAGACCTGTACACAAAATATCTGCTCAAATTGACTGTATACATTGAGCGCATTTCTACAAAAACATTATTGTAATCAAAAGGTACCAATAATATACTGATCCACATTCTGTAGTGATATCCTTTTCCTTTTCTCAACATTTTTTTCCCCCGATTCAGTGGAACAAAAATTATTTGACCGTAGTAATCTCACCGGAACAGTCAAGTTAATTAAATAAATAAATGAAGCGAAAGTAAATGATATACGCATCTTAGCAGAAGGTATACGCTAATGTGTAAGATTAATCAGAGGGTATACGTAGAGTGTATGGCTACCGGAATTTTAAATGGAAGTTGAGTCAACAACACGTCACTACTGGCTTGTTACGTAACACGTGAACTGTAAATAGAACTTCAGAAACACATTTTGCTAGGTCGTCTCGGTGGCCTGGTGGTTGAGACGTAGGCTTCTTGAACGAAAGAGTCAGATTTCGAGTCCTGGCAGGGGTAACACTTTTTTCTTTCAAAATATATTTTCATGTTTATATTTATTATTAATAATTGTTTTCTTGCATATTTCGTAGATTATCTTAAAAAAGTGACCATACGAACGTGGAGGTTAGGTAAGGTTAGGTGCAGTCATGTAGCTTTACAAAATATATTTTCATATGTTCATATTTATTATTAATAATTGCTTTCTTGCATTCTTCGTAGATTATCTTAATTAGTGACCATACGAACGTGGAGGTTAGGTAAGGTTAGGTGTGATCACTTATCTTCACACTCTTTGTTCGCATACACGTCACAGTTCTTGACACAACTTCCGTTCAAAATTCCGACAGCGATACGCTCGTGGTATACGGCGTAACTCAATGACAGTCGAGAGTTTAATGGGTGATTTAACAACACATTTGTTATGGTCTGTGTAGTGGTTATAGCTTGTCAGACTCTCATTCTTAAGGTCCTGGGTTCGATTCCCTACCTGGATTTCAAATTATTTTCTGCAAGGAGTTAAGCACCGCAAGTGATGTTCGCGATTGCTACTGAACGAGATTTATCCCGTAAGGGGAGAAAAACACAAGACCGAGAGAGAAGAGGGTAGGGGGAGAGAGACGCAGACTGTGTATTCATAAGCGTTAAAATTTCATTTAATTTAATGTTTTGCGCCATTTTTCTTTCTCTTTTTCCTTGTTTTCTCCTCTCTTTTCTGGCTCTTTCCCCGTCTTCTTCCATGCTTTCTCTCTCTCTCTGTGTGTGTATGTGTGTGTGTGAGAGAGAGAGAGAGAGAGAGAGTGAACAATTACTGTGTAATGCCCATATTATTATTTTCATTTTCTTTGCATTAATTCCTGTCTCTTAGAACTTAACGTGAATTGCATTTCTGTCTATCTCGTGGTTCTCTAAGTGATGCTCACTTACTAGTTATTTCTTACTTCACATGGAGGAGTATCGTGGCATGCCATGATTTGCCGCATATTTATACTTTCATGTTGGTTGTCTAACTACTAGGCGTACAGTGAAACAATTTTCATGGAGGAAATCGTTTCTGTTTCTTACATATCCAACTTCTATTTATTTTTGTAAGTGGCTGTAGTACGTAATTTGTAAAATAGTCCATCAAAATTTCGAAATAAAATTGCATTTATCATAATAGGATCTATTACATAACAAGGACAGAACTGTACTTATGTAAAACGCAAAATGCGCTAGCTGGTGTCCCGAAAAGTTATACGGTTGCCTAACAATTATGTTCAGAATTCAAAAATTGATTCACTTTTAAATTTCATTGTTTGAACGGTTCAATTTTTTGCAGCACCACCTTGGCGTCTCTTGCACCTGCTCATATGTACGGACCTGTTCGGCAACGTAATACACTTTATTATAATTAATTTGTTCTATTTTAGAAACGTTCTCGATAGTTTTATGAAACATGAATGTAAAATCAAATACATTTCGGCTTAACAAACACGTGACCAGCTTTTATTGTAAATTTACCTACAAATTTTTACTATGTAGAATATAGCATGTTAATAGTTCTAACATTTAAACAGGGCAGTTATCAGAACTCGATTGAATTACCTCCGTAACCGAACTAGCTAAGCGTTAAATAGTGTAACTGAATTAATTTTTGGAAGTTTTATGAAAACTGAAGTATCAACTTCTTGAATCAGATGAAAAATTACTAAAAATTCTCGAATTTGAATTTCATTTACGACCTTTAGGCATCCAAGGCTCAGGTCGTGATAGGAGAAGGGAAAGGATTCGGAAAGGTGTCGGTCAGGGCCTATGTTGATGGTACTATCCCGGCATTTGCCTGGTGTCACGGAGAAAAAACTCTGGAAAAACCCTCCGTCAGGACGGTCGGCTGCTGGGATCAAACCCACGACCTCCCGAATGTTACGCCAACGCTCTACCACTGAGCTACGGCGGCTCGATAGAAAATTCTCGAGTAAACATAAAAATTCGTAAATGAAGCCCGAATTCGTAAAAGTCGCGAGTAGTTCTCGAGTAGAAATCCACATATTTCATATCATGGATAGCCAAAAAAGCATTTACTTAAAGTTTTTCGCTAATTCTCGAGACGAGAATTTCCAGGGTCTCTACTGATGAATCGGAAGGTCCTGGGAACGATTCCAGTGGCTGTTTATCAAGAATGAGCTATTTTCCAGGAAAATGCCGGGATTGGCACTGCTCGACTTTCCACATCCTCTCTGCAACCTTAATCCGGTCTCAACCAAAGTTGCCTAAACCCATAAATAAATTCAATTCAATTCAAGAACAGTATAGATTTCAAGTTGATTTTTATCTATCATAATTTAACCGTTTTTCAGAACTGGAGGCAGGTTTGTAAACCGATTGTTGCACAATCACTAAAGCAATGTGAATACCCTACACAAACTTGTTTGTCTTTTTTTTTTAAAAAAAAAAGGAAGAAGAAGAAGTTAAGTCATGCCACTTTCCATACATGAGATATTTTTGTAAAACTTGTTAACAATAAATCTTGCCTTGAGTCATTAAGAGGACTAACACGTTAACACAGCAAACGTACAGCACTATGCGACCTTATATGTTTTACATGACCTCACACACTTTGTAAGTTTTATGGCAGGCTGAAGTTCTATACCACGAATAATTCTCACCTTAAGCAACAACCGTTAGAAGTGTTATCGGAATCACATTATTATTATTATTATAACTGTTTAATGCATTTGTTAATGACATATGTGTACAAAGGTCACTCATGTACAGACTTTATCGTATGCTGTCAACTTTGAAGTATTTGGTTCAATAGAAGATTGTAAAGGTGTTTTCCTAATACCGAGGGATTTGTATTCAGTAATTAAATGGTGCAAAGAAAACAAAATGAAGATAAACACTAAGAAAACCAATGGCATTAGTTTTACAAATAAAACTAATCGCATAGTGAATATAATTATTGAATAAGGGAGAGTATTATTCATGCAGTACACTCAGTCAAGGATTTAGGAGTAATATTTGAAAATAAATTAAAAACCCATTAACATATAAATACAAGAATGATTCAGCGCAAAACAAACTTAATTGGTTATATATACTTAATCAATGGAGTGAACTTCTTCATGGTAGAACTCTTGTATTGTTATATAAGATATTAGTCAGGACTAGAATTGAATATGCAGTGACGGTATGGCATAGTAGTGCCTAAAACAAAATTAGATAAAATAGAGGGTATTCAGAAATGCTTTTTGATATTATTGTGTCATGAGTATAAATTACCATATTACCAACATCGTTATGAATATTTGTATCAATATTTTCAAGTTGAATCTCTGTATGAACGCAGGAAAATTATGGTTATGCAATTTATTGAGCATTTATACGGAACTCGATTATATTGTAAAGAATTGTTGCAAAATATTGTGATAACAGTGCCCATACATAATTGAGGATCCATAAGGATTGGACAGTGCATGATAAAGTGTGGGAAGTCTGATTATGAATTATTTCTTTTCTGAAGATAACCTTGGAGTTCTGATGTAAAATAGTCATTGTACCTGCTACTAGCTGTCGGAACACGTAACTGAAACAATGGGAGATCATGCGGATACCATTCATTGTGTTATAAAGAAATCTAACATCGGAAAGTGTAAGGCGATGAGGAGGTCATTTAGTTGAAGGTAGGAAAGGATGTCAGTTTTAGATGGGTGAGTCAGTGCTCGAAGTGGGTTTGAAAAGATGTGTCAACGCTTGCAGAACTGGCTAGAAAAGGTAAGGGTACGCTTGCACCTAGTGGTGGCGATTGCCTATTGAAGGTAAAGGCAATGAGCTCCCATTAATAAAAAGATAGGGAGCGTACGCCAAATCCAAATGGTGGAATGGTCCAAATGGTAGATGGCCAAATGGTGGAAATCATGGGAATTATCCTTAAGAGTATTCTTTAATTGCGAACCATTCTTCTGCTCTCTAATATGTTGAAAAAGAAAGATGCTCTAGGTTCCTATTCTGAGTGTGACTCAAGATCACAGTTACCCTCAAACATAACATTGAAATAGAATTCAAATTTACTACTCTTGAAATGAAATAAAAAAAGAAATGATTCGGAAAACGGTAATATACTGTATATGAAAATTAAAAAAAAGAATGAAAAAAAAAGTGGAAGAAATCCCTTGGTGGTTTTAACAAGTAATAAGCATGTCTGAGTGACAATTGTCAAGTTTGATTTTACAATCATGGAATATGAAACTGCAAATTGTACACAAAATATATTTGGTTACGTAAATTACTCTTTTTCTGAAATGTCCATTCTATCTTAACCATTACCACAATTAGTATGGAACTTACGAAAACAATTTTGATATGCACTTACGTTGTGAAGTTAAGCTTCGGTTTGTTGGTCAGTAACACAACACATGAAATAGCAAAAGTTCAGATGTGTCCAGAAACCCACTATAAGAAATATTAAATAAAATACAAACAATTTCACTGAACTTTCCTCTTACTTTCGCTTGCTTACAACAAAAGCTCAAATGAATCTTAAGTTTGCTTGTCAGCTGGTTTTCAGCGGAATAGAACGTTCTCTACACAAATATTTCAACACTGAAGCATTTTTTAAAGGTCTTTCAATCTTCACCGAAGTAGGTCTGGAGGAAGCATGTCTCACCATTGAATCCTGGCTTTGCAATACCCAGCAGTAAAGTAGAAAAGTAACATTTACACGCCCTATCTTTTCCTGTGATCTCGATGCTTAGGCATCCTCTGATCGCTACCAGATTAGTCCACAGGCCACAAAAACGAAACTTAACGACGAAAGAAAAACCATGGGCTCTTGCCAGCCAACCTGGCTGAAATTTTCTAAGGGTTTCAGACTAATTTTGGGAGGATATTTAGAATATAGGAACTATCCGATACCTGTCCCACCCTTACCCACAATAGTGGTTACACAGGAACATTATCATTCAGACATATTATTGACGGACAATTGCCACATATAACTACACACACACACAAAAAAAAACTGTTTGCTGTTACCAAACAAAATGTTAGAATAGAACCCAAACAAAACTTTGTTTTCTCTCAACAAAAGTTTGTTTAAACGAATTAAATTGCGAGCACTGAATAAAAATAACAACACTGATCAGGGACAGAACTGAGGTCCCAATATTTTGTAGTCTGATACGCTACCTATATCGCTACGGCGACACAAATCCTGTTTCGTTGTGATTATATAAAAGCCAAGCTAGAAACTTAAGTAAACTGAATATTATTGTTTGTCAGTTACAGGATTTATAACGTCAGTTAACAATTCTGGAGTATTTTGTTGCTGTTAAAATCTTGCTTATTCCTGAATGTTTCACGTGCTTTGCGTAAGCGAGTGAGTAACTAAGCAATAAACGAGTTTGAAACAAATTTGGTTTGTTTGATGGAACACAAGAATCTCAGTAAACAGTCGATTCTGAGTTCCAGAACGTATTTGTTACCCTGGTAATTAACGTAGCATAAGAAGAAACGCTTTAATGCGAATTTGATTATTGTTAATAAACGTACAGTAGGCCCTATAGGACAGTAATGTATTTCTTTGTAGTTATGATGTTAGAAATTTTAAGTTCTAAAAGTTTTCCTTCATCAGTTGAAATCCACTTAACTTCAGTCAATAAGCGTTGTAAACTAGTAGGTAAGGCCCTAAGGCGTCGAACTGCCAATTAGTTGACCCATGTTTAAGTCTCTTCGGTATCAACGTATTTTTTCTTCACTAGTGCCAAACAAATTCTTTTAAATAAACTTTTGTTTAAAACAAATAAAACTTCATTTTGGGCCCTATTTGAACTTTGTTTTTGTTAGCCATAAACAAGGATTTTTCTCTGTGTATCCAGCCCACACATAGAAAATAAAACAATAATATTGTATAATCCTGCTTATGGCATGTCTTGTGAGTTTTACTACGTAATTAACTACACTAAGCAATATTAAATTCATGATAAAGATGTTGATTGGTGTTCTGCATAGAAACAATTTGATATTCTTGGAAAAGATGATGCGATTGCTGTTTCCCATGGCCATCTGTGTGATGGAAATGAGGTCCTTAGGAGGAGATCTACAATTTCAAGTGGATTCCGAATCCCTACATTCAATTTGTTCCCATCGGGAATCGAACGCAGAGTCCCTGATTACAAAGCAACATAATTTATCCGCCGGGGACATGAAATTGAAACAAGGATGGAGAATTTCTGCTTTTATCCGCACATTGTTTTTTAAAAAAGGAAGAAGGCAGAATATACATTAATTAGAGAGGAAATACTTTTACAGTCGTTGCCTCGTTATGTGTATAATTACGTCACAGTTCGGTAGAAAGCGGAGAAGTCGTAGGTGTCTCTTAGAGCAGTTAAACTTCCCCCCATCGCTCTCTCTCTCTCTCTCTCTCTCTCTCTCTCTCTCTATATATATATATATATATATATATATATATATATATGTGTGTGTGTGTGTGTGTGTGTGTGTGTAGGTGTTTGTGTGAGTGTGTAGTATAGAACAAATGTACTATATTTATTAATACATACGTGATTATTCCAATTCCTTACAAGAATAGAGAAATAAACTAGAAATTTCTATATTTAGCTAATCCGACATTTCTCATGGAAGTTAGTTCAGGAATTTCAGTTCAAAACTACAATTAAAATATAATAAACTTACAAACTTATTTACGAACGCAGTGTTTGGAACTTAATATATTAATGCAGAGAAATATTATAACTTTAAAGAAATTAAAATAACCCAAAGTTAATGCTTGTGTTGAAGTTAGATCTCTACACCAATAATGTATAACGTTTTGTCATATTGGGGTACATTTGCCTTATCACGAATATTATTATTAATAATAATAATAGTGTTGCTTTAGTTTTCAGTTAGTGTGATTAAATGTTTGTACAGAGATCACTAAAAGAAGTAGTTTCAGGAGCATTCACTGGTAATCTCATTCTCCTTATCAATTTGTAACTGTGAGAACCTATGAGTTAACGTGGAACTGACTGAACGCTATATCCTCCATCAGCCAATCTGCGTGAATGGAGGACTAAAGTCTTACGTCAGATCCGGCAGGTCGCCATGGTAACCCGCCATGTTACAGTCTAAACAAACAGGTGTTTAGCTGTAGGTGTGTAGTGTTCGATATTCAACATTATGGTTTTGTGCTTTGTGCCAGATTATCATAATTACAGTAAAAGAGACACGTGTTGCTTTCTTCTGTTTTCAAAGGACTGAAACTAGAAAAGGAAGTGCAAGAAGTCAATTACGTGAGTAAACAAACTTCTTGCAATGCCATTGAACGCAATTTTGAATACGTTGATATGATTATGAGGATATTCATCGTTGATTGCTGAGTTCTTGATTTAAAAAAGGCGATAAAAATAAAAAGCTTAAACTGAAGTTGTTAATTCGGTTATAGTTAAGGACACACACTCAAGAAGACAAATACGAGTGCTAAAACGAAACCCTTGTACCCTATGTACAGCTCCGGAAATTAATATTGTAGGTAAAGCATACAAGGTATAGCATAAATCAAGATTTCTAAAGTTAATAGTACCTTTGTATGCGTTTCATAAAAACATAAATTACCGGAATAAAAATTAGCCTTAACTCACCTCAACTTATTATATTTACTGTTCATATTTATCTTGCACTTTCTCTCGTACGTGCATCAAATCTCGGCCATATGTGAGCAAACGTACATGTATGGACTCCATAGCATTTTCTACTCTTTCAATCAATTTCCGCTTGTCAAAGAAATAATCAGTGTTCGAAAACCATTACAGCCATTACTTCCACAACTGATTTTGTACCTTTCTGCTATTAAACTTACTGTTTGTTTAGACCTGGCCTCCGCCGTTGTTATGGTAACAAACCGGATGTGACGTCAAGACTTTAGTTCTCCATTGGAAGTTACTATGTGGTATTATTGATAGTATTCATCAGGTGTGGTTGAGATTTATTGCATTTTTACCATGACGAGTCGGGCCAGCTGTGATGTCCAATGGCGTTACAACATGGTTGAATGTCCATAACTAATAAAGGAATTGTCAGTATAGTCTATTTTGAGCTAAAAATCATTTGATGCTCTTAAGTACTGGGTCCTGACAAAACACACAAAAATAATTTATCGGATGGAGATACCTTTTTTCGTATGTCGCGAGAATAAGCGCAGAGTCATACTGTTCTACCTTCGTGTGCAAAGTAGTGTTCCGCAACTAAGCACAGCATTATTCACTTCGGTAGATACAATTTAAAGTTTCAGTGGCAGTAAACTTAAATTATATTGAGAGTTCATATAGCAGAAATGAATACTTTATCTGCATATTTACAAATAAAATAATCATATAGTGAATTTCAAAGATTTGTGTGTGTGTGTGTGTGTGTGTGTGTGTGTGTGTGTGTGTGTGTGTGTGTGTGTGTGTGTGTGTGTGTTTGCATGTCAAAGTTGATGCTCTGCGCGACGTTGTTGCATAACTGTATTCAGAGACGTCTTGGGATATATGCCATATAGCAATTCTGGGAAGATATACAACTTTAGTTAACTAGATAAAAAGCACAAACTAAAGAAGATCTATGCAGAATTAAAATAATATTCTTCCTTTTTGGATAATAAAAGAGTTGCAGTTCTATCAAACGATTACTACTGCATTTATTCAAATGTCTACAACGTAAATTCTGTTATAATCCGAAGGTACCTCAAGAGAATGATTGTATCTAATGCGTTAAATGTAAAATATGGTGACACCTAACATGTGCCTGCCAGAGATATTTCTGTAATGTTTCATTCGTTCATATCATGTAAGTAATGTAGCTCATGTACACACACAGAATTAAATGCATTAAAATTATGCATAGTAAGTAAACCCAGGGCTCGAAATTAGCGGTGGTCCACTGCCCGACGACCAGAAAAAATTCCCAAGGGCCAGTAACTAAAAAAATGTAAGTGGTCCTGTGGGCCAGTGCTTTCTAAAGTTCCAATATATTAATAAACATACCTGTACGCCGTATTTAACTCCCAGTAGCACACAAACGTTGAGAAACGAAGGATTAAACGTTAGTACCGCATACCGAAATGTCCGCCTGTTCAACGGCATATTCGAAGTTTAGAATCAACATAGTTTTCAACGTTAAGAAGTTGAGTATTTTGGAAAGTTGTTATTTTTTAACGTTGTAGTTGCCCAACTGTTCAACGGCTCAAAACCACCTTTTTCATTTGACCAAAAGAGAGCATTGTATTTCATGACGGAGAATTACTCACCACAGTTGCTGTTTTCATCCATTTCTTTCACGTTAATATATTGATATTGTTTGTAAATTCTCTACCGGTCTGCAGTGGGATTCGAAGCTGGAATTTTCTGCATTCGTCGTTGGTAGTTCGACGCTCTAACCGCTCGTCCACGAGCAATCCTCACAGTCGTTAACATTTTACTATTCATTTTATGTTACGAACACTCACAACGTTACCCTAACCTAGAGTCTGTGGATCACGACTTCTTCTTTCGAGGAAGAAGAAGTCGTGATCCACAGACTCTACCCTAACCCTGAAAGTGATGCCATCTTTTAGCAATTTAAAATATCTGATGGGTCGGAAGGGGAGAGAACAATCAACAAACTAACACAAGATACAATAAGCAATCCTATAGTGTGAAATTCCAACCTATACTAGAGTGACAATTCACCCCCGGTTTCCGGACAGTTTCCCCGGGTTAAGGCATTAATTCCCGGCTATTTGTATTCTCGATTTGAGGAACAAATATATTTTGAAAATTTTTATTGCTTTTATTAGAAAGAAACATTCGAAAACGACTTCTGTCAAGGGCTACCAGACGTACACTTTTCAGGGGTCCTAATTTTGTATTCTCTAATTTTTCGCTAAATCTTTGCGCTGAACCCTTTCTGTTCTTTCTCTTTTCTAAAATCAATGATATTAGGAATTTTCTGATTTACATACACGCTCATTTCTAAACTCCAAATTCAAGGAGTATGGATAAAAGGTATTAAGAATGGAATAATTTTTCATGTAGTGTGTGCAGGGGGGGGGAGAGAAAGTAGCCAAATTTACAGCTGCAACAAGGAAGAAATTGAATTATCCCGATTCTCCCAGGAATCACTGGAAAAATATGGTCACCAAGACATGAATTTTACTTCAAAGAAAGTTTTCGTAACATAAAAGGAATAGTAAAATAGTATTTACTCGCTAGATTGCTTGGTGGATGAGTGACTAGCGTGAAGACGACTAATGCGGAAAGTTCCAGCTTCGAATCCCACTGCAGAGACGCGTAGAAAATTTACAAAAGTGCTCTCTTTTGGTCAAATGCAAAGCGTGGTTTTGAGACGTTGAATAGGTGGGTAAATACAATATTACAAAAAGAAAAAATGTTCATCGACTACTTCTTGCCGTTGAAGACTACATTGATTATAAATGTCGAAAACCCCGTTGAGCAGACGGACATTTAGATGCATATGCAACGTAAAAATTACGTAACAGTATTAACGTTGAATCCAGCTTCTTTCAACGTTTGTGTGCTACTGAGGACTGTGTCGGTCTGGCTAAGTCGGCTGGTCGGCAATGGCCGAGGGCCCAAGGAGCCTGAAAACTTTGTGAGGGGGCCCGAACGCATAGAAAAAAAATATTTAAAAAATATAATAAACTTAATTATCAGATTTTTTAAAATACGAAAAACAGAATTAATTATTTTTAGTTACAATTATAAATAGAAACAGTTAATTTTCCATCGTGATCTTGTACTTCATCAAATCAAGCACGAAGCAATTCAAACATATGTAAATCAAATTTTAAGGTGAGTGATTCAGTCAAGAAAAAATGATGCAGAAGCATTTCTAGTTAGGCGGTTTTTCATCTTCGCTGTGTGGATAAGTTCTCATTTGTTTTCGTGTTATTTTTTGGGCTGAGGAATCCGGCATTCAGGTGCTGAAAAAGCGAATAAAGGTCCATATATATTATTAATATTAATAATATATATATTAATAGTATTACCTGTAAAGGAGATTTTGGCCGATTTTTACCCCAGTGTAGGAGCCTGTGTTGACGGTTGCTCTCATACAGTAATTATTTATTATTCGTGCGGCTGCCTGGAGGTGTTCTCAGGTCTCGCGTCATCGATGTGCTTCCTCACCTCGGTTATAAGTGTCCTCAGTAGTGATTTTCTGCTTTATTACTACTACTAATACCTAATACCAATACAAATAATCCTTGGTCCGACAACACTTAGGGCGCCTGGGTGCGTTCGTTCAAGTAGGGCGTCACGTGGTCAGCGTAATGACTCCCTCCATCGTTGTAATTGGCTTTTTTACCGGATTACGCTACATGTTGATTCATATAGCTCTCCAATTGGCCTCACGATGCTGGGTGAACATTGTAATTTTGTATTCCCACCAGGAATCGAAACCCGGGACTCGTCACACCAAAACACCGAGGCGTAACAACTTGGCTACGAAGAAACTGCTTTATTACTAACGTAATAATTGTATTTATGCATGTATGTATTTATTTTTTAAAAATGGTTGCAAGTAGCGTAGGTCTTAAGTTGACGACTAGCTGGTGGAAGTTAGATAGGCCGGGCGGTCTGCGGCGGTAGACCATCGCCTTAAATGACCCGGGTTCGAGTCCCGGCAGGGGCATGGGTGTGGATTTTATCGTCACACGCCTGCTGAAGATTCTAGTGTAATATAGTTTAAGATGAAATTGTCATATCCGCGTCTCGGAATTTGTGACTGAATATTAATAGCGTTTACTATAGGATCTTTACCTGTACCAGAAAAGCAAGATTATCACTTACCTAATCTTTTGATTGCTGATTCTCGTCAATTGTGCGTTGGAGAAAGTAGCAGCGAGAATACATAAGATACCGATAAATATCGTATCAGAAGAGGATAGAAATACTTACCTGACAGAGTGTACTAGTTAAATAATATTTCATCAAAACTATTTCACGCTGTAGGGTGAAAGTGGTAGTTATTATTATTGTGGTTCATAAAATAGATTAATGTTCCTATGATAGTATAGTGAATTTATCAAAAGTTGAGACGAATCTATATATATAATCTCTAGGCGTTATTGTATTAATTATTACATGAAATATCTGTAGCGGTGGAGACTGAGCGTAATTATAACGAAGTATCAGATATTGTTATCGCTACGTAAGTGGAACATACTGTATTAGGAGTAACTCTGTCACTTATATGGTTTAGAGTAACTCTGTCATCTTTATTATTATATACACAATCTAAGACGGTAGATTACAGAATTCCGTATTATACATGTACAGATTGCAAAGTAGTATTTATACCGGAGAAGTAAATGAACGTTTTGAAGTATTCAATCGTACAGTTTACAATACGTTTTATTAATTTTACCAATTGTAGGAATTCCATGACTAATTTCTCACAAGGGAACTTCCCTTTTGCAAATAATTACAATTCAGATTAAAACTGACCCACCGTGACAATCTCTATGTTTTTAGTTTCCTAATTTAAATCTGCTTGCTTTACACTATTTTTCGGTGCTGCGCAGTATTTGGTCTAATTTTCTATTTTTTCAATCCATACTGGAAAATATTTTCTTTGTGGTTCATTGAAAAATCAATCCTACAACTCGGAATCGCACAGTAGCGGTGTAACACAACTGAAATTCGAATAGTCGAGAATATTTTAATAAATTATTCCGGAAATTGGTGGAGTAAGTAATCAATAACTAGTGTTTTATATTTTATTCATAAGACTGTACTATTTCTTTGTGTAATTTGTGAAAGTGGAATTATCGAATATGCTTAAAAAATAAATATTAAACAAAGCAAAGTAAGGTGTTAGAAGGACGTAATAATACATTTTTTTTGTTAACAATATCTTTATTTTGAAATATTAACAGCACATTACAGCCATTAATTATACAGGAAGTAAAAGCACATATTCTGATAAAATACTGCCTTTATTCTGTGTATTTTATTGAAAACCTTGCAATTCATATTATTATTTTTGATAAAGTAAATAATTTGAGTAGAATTGTTCTTTGTGAAAAAGATTACGAAATCTATTGAGTTAGAGAAGCAAGAGACTTGAGAAATAAGTGAATATTTTTTTTATTTTTTGTTAAATAAAAAATAACAAGGGACATATTCAAGTGTTATTGAACGACAATTGTGCTATATTTGAATACTTAAAAGGAAAAAGGTTTTAGGCTATTGGTCTAGTAATTTCAATAGCAGGTACTATATATTTATTGTTGCTTAGCGTGTCAACAAACTGCAATCAAGGTATTAGTACATTAAATTTATTATTTTATAGAATTTATTAAATGGCATTAGTGATATTTCGATAAGAATCAATCTGTTGATGATAAATTATGCGTAGTGGTGTATGTGCATACACTATTTACTGAATCTTAGAATTTCCGATTTTAAATCAAACCACACTGTGAATCCGGTATACGGAAGTGTCATTGCTATTACTGTCAGGTTCATATTTACTCATATTTACTGCCAGGTTCACCCACATACCGTTATATCACGTCACAATATTTTCCTCAAAATACTGGAAAATTTTCCGTTTTTTTTTTTTTTTTGTAAAAATTTCCAGGATTCTAAGTTTTCTTTCAAAAATTAATGGAAATGTAATTAATTTCCAAGAGAATTTACCAAAATTTATGGGTATCTATTCCACTATAGACTCAAGCTCTTTGCCAATTCCTAACTCTTTAGTTGTAAAAACACACGACTTACCATATAGAGCGGACAAAATTCGAAATTTGACACTCTACCATCTACTTCGGTACAATGTTTCCAGGTTCTGCTACAATGTTGCCTTAGTACGCTTTTTTCCCCCATCTGGTTACTTTTTTATTTAATTACGGGAAGCTGCTACAGACCTTCGAAAAAAAATTGAAAAAAAAATCTCAACAAAATGGGCATGGATACGCCATGATCGGTGCTTGTCAGATTGTTCCATTTTTCTCATAGGAGAGACCTCAATAGCTAATTTTCCATTATATAGAAAATACATTGAAAATTGTCATTTATTTTCATGCATGTGTTACTTATTATGTAAGATAATCATAATAAATATATTCCTTCCTTAAATTCTTAAAAAAATCAACGTTAAAATGCAAAGAAATTGAGTTCCGTATTTCTTAAAGAAAGCTATTTAAAATACACTATCTCATTATTAATTACCACAACAAATCACCACTATTAATCACTTTTATCTCATTTACATTAAAAAGTTCAAAATTTTCTTAAATTTGAAAATAGGCGAAATGCTAAAAGA
The DNA here is from genome assembly GCA_022664845.1 of Lepisma saccharinum. Classification (NCBI taxonomy): domain Eukaryota; kingdom Metazoa; phylum Arthropoda; class Insecta; order Zygentoma; family Lepismatidae; genus Lepisma; species Lepisma saccharinum. The sequence continues at coordinate 48,886 of JAGDQP010008576.1, forward strand.
AGAAACTTTTAACAAGTACTTATATAACATTTTTCTTTTACCTCGATGCCAGTATGGAATTGTTGGAATATCGACAAAATTCGAAATCGAAGAAAGACTGAATTTAGATTTGCCATCTCTGAAATGCAAAGTTTTCTGCTGTGTGTGTGTGTGAGGAGAGAGAGAGAGAGAGAGAGAGAGTCTATGTAGATGTGACGCGAGGCGATGTACTTCAGTTGTGACGAGTGTTATTACTTGAGAACGGATTTTTATTAAATTTCGTATTCTCTATTTTTTATCGGAGAGCGAAAAAAACTTGAGATCTATACGTTTGGATAGGCATAGACTCCATTGTGCATGAGAAAATTTTTCATATTTCGTAATATTTTTACCAAAACTTCATATTTTATCAAATTCTTCATATTTTGTTCATATTTTTATGTTTTATTCCGAAATTGTCTTACATTGAAAATCTTAGTGGAAACGCCAAGAATTTGTTTACGGATTTATTCTCTTTTCTCAGACTTTTCTATGCATTTCTGGAGAAACATGCTGCCAAAGCGTGTTGCCTTAGGCTATAATTCTATGTTTATCTTCAGCGAGACAGCAATTGTTGGGGTTCAAACCCTTGGGGAAGTTTGGGAGGGGGTTAGTGAATGGAACTTTTCTGTCTATCAGTTGCTGTGTGTCATTGTTCGTGGTTACTAGTGATTTGAGAGCTGGACGTGGAGCATTGTATGGTGATACCAAGATACCAAAAGCTGGAATACGAGATTGGTGCTCTGAATTTAAATGTTACCGTACAGATGGGGAAATAATTAAAGATAAAATGAAGTGTATGGGCGGTAACAAAGGGAAAATAGTTTTGTGCACCTACTGTTCGAAAGAGGTACATATATTTTTACCCTTTCAATATAAAAACTTTTCTGCTATTCTAGTTATATACAGTATATCTTTTAAGAATATTGCTCTAAATGGCAAAAATAACTTTCTAACCATGGCGACTTTTTGAATATTTTGTAAGAACTTCGTAAGCTACTACTGAATGCTGATACATACCAAATTTTGTTTTTGTATCACTAGCGGATTGCAAAATGGCATTTGGGCAGTCATATTGGATACAACATGGCAACTTTTGGGGCATTTCGATCAAATAACTGTATTTCCATCGGTAGTACGTACACACGTGTGCAAAATTTTTACTCAATCGGTCAATGGGAAGTAGGTGAGAATTTGAAAGATTTGATTGGAATTACTTTCAGGAGACCATATTGGATTCAAGGTGGCTAATTTATGGACATTTCGCTCAAATAAATGTACTGTCATTGGAACTACATACATCTGCAAAATATGAACTCAATATGTTAATGGGAAGATTGAGAATTCGATTACAAGAGTTGATTGCTAGGGGGAGCACAGTAATAAAATCGTTTAATTAGTTGTGTAACAATTTCAGTAATTTAGTAAACTTTTTAAAGTGCTGAATGTCTTCTTCGGAAATTTCATTTATTTATTATCGCAACTAGATGTGCACGTCAAGAGATCATTTTACAAAATGTGACTTACATTGTATACGAAGGAAAATCTGTGACTAAATCAGTTTATTTTAGTTGAAATTTGTAAAAAAAAAAAAAAAAAAAAAAAAAAAAGTTTCATATTTCTTCATATTTTCGCATTTTCAATTTCATACTTTCCTAAAATTTTCTTCATAAAAATCCGTTCTCTAGTTATTACAAACCCGGTATAGAGACTTACATACATTTCTGTACTCACAGATGCACGATTGAGGTTTTTCCAGGGTTTTCCTCAGTCAAACCAGGCAAATGCCGGGATGGCACCTTCAACATAGACCCTGGCCGACACCTACCCGAATCTTTTCCCCTCCCATATCCCGGCCTGAGCCTTAGATGTCTAAAGGCCATAAATAAAATTCAAATTCATAGATGCACATTTTATGTATTCATGTAAAAATCAATACTTCTTTATTAATAATTCCACATTTTTTGTATGTCCCTGCTTCACCTTCAGTTTTCTTTGTTGGACTTCCCCCCCTAACCTCAGGCATAGCTACACGTTCAGAGATGACACATTCTGATAAGGCGCCCATCTAGACATGTACGAAAATGTGCTGATGTTATCTGAATGCACGTTCCTGTCATCTTATGTCATTGTAAGCTGTACGGAAATGAAACAGATTTAATCTGTACCGATATAAGCTGTACGGAATTGTGTAAGATTCACACAAAGAAATGCTTTAAATTGCTGGGTTGATTAAAATTACACAAACATCTGCATAACGCTTTTTGCTTAATAAAAAAATACCCTTTCAAGATATTTAAATAAAAAAAACTAAGCTCTATTATTGTCCATTAATTGACAAATGAGGTAGAACTGTCTCCCTTTACAATTCAGTTACATCGCAAACTCATTCCAATAATAAAACAGAAGTACTTTTTTGTGTTTGTATACGAAATACCTCAGCTTTCTTTATAATCTCATGTTAGGAGTAAGTTAATGGCTGTTAATACAAATTTTACGAAAACCTTGTAACTTCTGTACGGATGAACAATTTATCTGATTTATACTCAATAAATACAACTGATTAAGCTAACTGCATCGACACGTTAAAATGTAAAAGTGTCGGGAAAAATACAGAATATACAGTATATATTAATAATAAATATAAGCATTTCGAAATACTTTAAGAAATTCATTTGTGCGATAATCGAACCCCGTTCTCCCTAATGGCAATCCGGCGTTCCACCGACTGGGCTACCGAACCAACTGACGTGCAACAATTTAGAAAGCGTATTTACATCGCACGCTGTAAACAACAAGTCTAGGTGTCACTATAGTGCTTTATTTGTTTCCAGTGGCCTAGACGTTAATGATTTTGGGCTCAAGTTAGAACTTCTTGTATCTCGAAAATGAAGTGGAATTCGGCAAATGATAAACTTTTCTCTTCATTTGGGGTCAGAAGCTCAACTGTGAAGTCTGTCAATTGAATTCTTTTACACCCTGTGTTACTAACATTTAGAAATAGTTTCAAGTACGTAACTTCTCATAGCAATTATACTATTTTACATTATTTTCTTTAGTTTACAATGGTTCGTTGTGTCCTTAAATCTTGCAACGTTAATTTAACTCATTTCCCGACGTCACACAATGATGAAATTTTGCACAGCAACGTAAGTCGGGTAACAATACAATATTGCATTGTTGTTTTCATATAAATAAAAATAAATAAATGAAGTCATATTCAATCCACTACTGGATGAGGCCTCTCCCCGGAGGGAGGAGATTGGTCTACTGCTCCCACGCTGACCATACGGGTTGGGACTTGGGAGAGAAGAGCCTAAGCTCTCACTGTGATTGCCACTATCTTTAATCACAGCAGCTCCCAATTGCATCAGATCCACACGCCTTGGAAAATATCCTTGGCAGCGCCGGGAATCGAAAGCAGCACCTCTCAATGAGTGCCCAAAATATCCTTGGTAGTCCTTGCTTATATATTTTAAAAGCATAACGGGACCGTAACACGAAATAAGGAGGAAATTATAAAGATATTTGAAAATTTCTGCAGAGAACTGTACTACTCCGAAGAACTAGAAAATGACGATTCAGAAGAAAATGATGTAGAAGTCCCGGATGTAATGAAAGTACTTCGAGGGATGAAGAACGGAAAATCGCCAGAACAAGATGGACTCACAGCAGAGATGTTTAAATGGGGAGGTGAAAAGATGAAAGAAGAACTTGCTAAATTATTATCGATGTGCCTGAAGAAGAGAAAAATACCATCATATTGGAATAATGCTGTTATCGTTTTGTAGTACAAGAAAGGGGACAAAGAACGCGTAGATAACTACAGACCAATTAGTTTACTGTCAGTTCTATACAAAATGTTCACCAAAGTTATATTGAATCGTATTGAACGGGACTTGGATTTTAACCATGGAAGGGAACAAGCCGGATTTCGTCATGGATTTAGCACAATGGACCACATACAAACACTGAATAAAGTTATGGAAAGGACTAATGAATATGAACTTCCACTATGTTTGGGATTCATAGATTTTGAAAAAACTTTCGATTCGGCCTCCTTGGCAGCAGTACTTAAATCACTTGAGCATCAAGGCATCGAAAGTGCATACATCAAGTTACTGCGAAACATTTACTCGACTGCCACAACTGCATCAAGACAGTGAAAAATTTAAAGTTGGAAAGGGGGTAAGGAGATTCAATTTCTCCAAAACTGTTTTCTGCGGTCCTGGAGAGAGTGTTCCAAAATTTAAACTGGTATGAAGTTGGAACAAAAATTAATGGCGAATATCTTCATCACCTACGGTTCACTGACGATATAGTCCTGTTTGCTTAAAATGCAGAAGAACTACAAACCAGAATGGAAGAACTGAGTAATGAGAGTTCGAAAATAGTATAAAGATACTTGCATTAAGTAAACAAAAGTAATGTACAATCAACATGCTGCAAAGAAGGAAATAAAGATTAACGGAAAGACAATAGGCTTAGTTGATGAGTATGTTTACCTAGGTCAGTTCAAAACATCAAATGCCAAGTTCACTGTTGTAATAAAAAGAATATGTAAAATGGCGTGGAGTTCGTTTGGAAGACTATACTTTATTTTCAAAAGCAACCTTCCAACCTGGCTCAAGCGTAAAATTTATAATCAATATGTTTTACCTGTAATCCTGTAATGCTGTACGGCTGTGAAACTTGGACATTGAATGCTCAGATGACTCAAAGATTAAGAGTAGCACAAAGAGCAATGGAGAGATACATGCTAGGAATAACTAGGAGGGACAGGAAGGCAAATGAATGGATTCGCGCACAAACAAAAGAAGAAGATTTAATCAAGACTGCGAAGAAGATGAAGTGGAGATGGGCCGGTCACATAGCTAGACGAACAGATGGAAGGTGGACGACAAATGTACTACACTGGATTCCTAGATAAAAGAAACGACCGAGACGACGTCCAAATGTAAGATGGGTAGATGAAATCAAGCGTTTTTCAGGAGCTACATGGATGAGGATATCAGCAGACCGATATATGTGGAAAGAAAAGGGGGAGGCCTTCATCCAGCAGTGGATGGAAAGCGGCTGAATATGATTATATATATATATATATATATATATATATATATATATATATATAT
>JAGDQP010008577.1:0-18349 GCA_022664845.1 Lepisma saccharinum
TGTTTCTAGGCTTAATAGCTCGGTTAAGTTCGTTAATGAGCAAAATCGGTCGCCATCTTGGATCCAAAATGGCCGCCGAACCCATTGTTGTATAGAATACACAGCCTAAACCGCTGGTGCTATTGAAATCAATTTTGGTATAAAGGTACAACATCACTTTTTGATTATGAAAATGTTACCTAATGGATCCAAAATGGCGGACCTAAAAATCCATTTTCCACACCGTTTGAGCTAGAGATACGAAATTTGGCATAAAGGTGCATTATGACGAGTAGCTTAGGGAAATATCACAACATTTGGGGAAAGTCGCCATCTTGGATCCAAAATGACCGCCCAAAATCCCATTTTGCACACCGTTTGAGCTGGATAAATGACATTTTACTTGAAGTTGTACTATCACAAGTAGGTCACGACAAAATAAGAAAACTTTCAAAAAGTCGTCAACTTGGATCCAAAATGGCCGCCCCAAAAACCCAATTTCCAAATCATTGAAGGTAGAGAAAGGAAATTTTCAATGAAGGTGTATGACCAAGAGTAGGTTACAATAAATGGGGAAAATCTTCCCTTTGGGGGCGCAGTCAACCGTGGGAGGGTGAAGATGTACTCCGTGGTGGTCTAGTGCTGCAGGGAGATTTTGGTTAAGATAAAGGAGGCGCATCCTCTCAAAAGCACTGAAGTTGGGGGGCGAGCCCCGGCTCCCAGCGAAACTTCGAAATCTACCTCAGCCTGTAGGCCTACCGAAAGGGATTTTTTCTCAAGAAGTTAAAAATCTAGGTCATCAGATTACAGCTAATGGATACATTCCTTTGCACAAACATAAAGTAGCCATAATGAAGTGTCAGCATTCTAAAAAAGTATTGCAGTTGATGTCCTTTTTTCGCGATGATCAATTATTTTCACAAAATTCTCATCGTACACGTACTTATTAGGTAATCTGTTATTAAAGAATACTAAGTGGGACTGGACTAATGACCATCAAGAGCAGTTCGATACGCTAAATGAAATGATCATGAAATGTAATATGAATTACGTATTCAATCCCAAAGAGAAAATTTCTTTTACAACTGATGCCAGTCCTTACGGATTTCGAGTTCAGTTGTGTAATCAGACTGAGTCAGGCAAAATTAAAATTGTTGCTTACGCGTCAGCTTCTCTTTCCAATCGTGAAAATAATTACTCACAATATGAGAAGGAATCGTTGGCTTTGGTATTAGGAGTTAAGAAAAATAAAATAATAGTTGAGCAAAGCAATACGTTTTATTTAAAAAATGAAAAACGTGTAACACTTCTCTAACTAACCAACCACTTGACTTCATCTAACACACTAAAGTATATAAACAATACAATTCCTGATTTTAAAATAACTTACATATATTTCTACAGAGCAAGGCTAATTTTGGGATTTCAGGCTTAGATGTAGTAAAAACAGGAGGTGGGAGGGAATTAGTGTATGTCGCTAATTAATAATTCACTTTTTGTCAATGTCACGGGATTGGCTGGCAGGAGGCCAATCAGGGACCAGATAGCTGTCTCGATAGAAGTTGTGTTGTTTATGTAATTGTGTGTCTGATGAAGTCAAATTGTTAGTTATTTTGCGAAACAGTGACACGTTTTCGTTGTTTTATGAATAAAACGTATTGCTTTGCTCAGCTATTATTTTATTTTATTTTGAGTAGGTCTATATAAAAGCAAAGCTTTGATATGAAAAATATCGGAGTTAAGAAATATCATAAACACTTAAATGGATCAATTTTACAGTAATTACCGATTCTATACCTATGAAATTAATTTTCGGTGAGGAGAAGGCGATACCTTCTGCAATACATCCCCGTTTAGTACGTTGGGCATTGTTGCTTTCTGGATACAATTATAACATATTCTATTCTAAATAGGTGCCAGTATCATACTGTTTATCACTTTTGCTATCAGTAAACGGAATAGGGGATGAAGTAATATCCCAGGAATATATATTAAATGTACAGAAATATTCTTTGGTGATTAAGTCAATACCCGATGAAATCCAACTAGAACCAGTTTTAAAGAATGTGTGGACATGAACTAGGGACGAATGGCCACAAACACTACAATCCCAGTATAATAAAAAATAACAATATTATGGAAAGAGAGCACAACATACAATCGAGCATAACTGCCTGTTTTATGGAAATAAATTAATAATTCCTCCAAAGTTTCGAAAATAAATATTGGAGTCTATTCGTTATATGCATTTGGGAATTGCTAGATTCAAATCCACAATAAGAACTTCATACAATGAAACAGGAAGCAGATTCCTATATGCATACTTGTACTAATTATTTGGAGTTTCAGAAACCCAAATCCAATATTGAGTACGCAGCCTTGGATAAAAGTAACAAACAATTTGAAAGACCTCATTTAGATTTATTTGATTTTCCCGGAAGGAAATTTTTATTGATGGTAGATAGTTACTCTTCTTGGATGCTGATAAACATCAAGAACACGACTGCTCAGGAAACGTTAACAAAGCAAAGGGACTTGTGTTTATATATGGGATATCCGGATGTAATCGTGACGAATAATGGATCACATGGTATTAAAGTAAGCAAATCTCCATCGTATCACCCACAAAGTAACGGCCTAGTTCAAAGGCATGTCCAGGACATGAAAGATTTATTAAAGCGGCAACTTAGCAACAACCAAAATCCAGACTGAGTTTATATCATTAAATGTATTCAAAGCGATTTCAGATTTGCAAATGCTCCTTTATTAAGTGGCATGTCACCAGCGCAGTTGGTATAAGCATTCCAGCTGTATGCTAGATTTAATATGTGGCAAAGAAAGATTACAAATCCATATAATCAGTACTCGAAATGTGGAGCTCGAGGGTGCAGGCTGTGACCTTGCCTTTTTCATTTTGGATTTAACTTTCTTATTAATTGGAGCTAACTGTCTTTACTTTCAATAGGAAATCCCCCCACTAGGTCGCAAGCGTACCCTTACTTCTCTAGCCCACTTCTCCATACGTTTCCTTGCCTTTTCTAACCCACTTTGAGCACTGCATATAATATCAAACCTACAAAGCAAGAACTCCACATAGTCAGCTATCTAGCGTTAGAACCTGGGTTTATTCCAAAAACATATCAAATCATCTTCCAAAATCACGGTGCATGGAAGTTGAGTATCAAGGTAGGAAACGTAGAGTTTATTCACATCAACTTTGTTATTTTATAAACGATTTATATAATACGTCAGTTTTGGATATCAACGGTAATCAGTATTGGATAGATGATCCATTAAGATCATTCAATAAGTCACCAGAACCTAATCTACACAAATCGGAAAGAGTGAAACAATCAAAAAAATATTTTCCTTACGAAGGGTATTTAATATCTTAAGAAACCTGGTTTTGTTCACGAAATTACTAAAGATGTGTGAGTAAATTTAATTGTTAAATGGATTCTAAAGATTTGATTGTATTATAAATAAGATATAGGTTTAGTTCTATCATATTTGTTGTATAAAAAAGTATTTAATAAAAGTGAGTAAATGAGTGAAAGTAAATTGAATGAACACATGTGCCAGGTCAGAAGTTTGTTGTAAAATAGGTAATTATATTAATTTTGTATTGTGTGGTAAATTCATATCCAATAGATTAAATATTAGTTTAGAGCATACAGAAATAATTATTTAATTTTAGAGGGAAAGTAGATTTATAGAATCTTAGAGAATGAAGTGTATATCTAATAAACTTTGGACATTTGAGATTTGCGTTGTTGTTTGCATATTTAAGCAGTTATTTACATAAACTATGTTGGTTATAGATTAACAATTACGGATACAATACAAAATCATGAGATTTGATACGATTATAGCTGTAATTGAGTATAAGTATTTTTTTTAATTAATAAATTATGCAAGATGAACATTGATATCAGAAGGGAAACAATTCGAATTATGCCAGATAATTTGACTGTGTTTACTGCATCAAATATAACATTATGTGCATCCAACATAAACAAAGTATAGTTACAAAATATTGAGGAACTGTACATAAAAGATTTATATTGAAATGTACTTAACAGAATAAAGCATCGTTAATTAAATATGTAAACTTCAATTATTAAGGTAAACTCACCGGTAATGGATACTTTCAGGACACTTTTCACCGTTGAAATTTTAACTCAAATACAGTTTAAATGTATTGATCAAATGAAAATGTTACACGTTCTGCATGATTTCTTCTAGTAATTTCTGCACATTACTTTCATCAACATACACTATTTGAAAGGATATCACTTTTTTTTAACATTGTTTTGTACCAGTGATGGATCAGCAATAATTATTAATTTAAATAATTATTGCTGATGTTTCGAATATGAGTAGCAAACACGATTATATGTTTAATGCTGTTCTTCGATTATCTGATTGTTTCATGGAATTCCACTGAGTGATCATTCCGAAGGTCCTGGATTCGAAAACAGATATCGACCATCTTTATGGAGGGGTTAACGTTTTTACCTCAGTCATAACAGGCAAATGCTAATGGCACCTTCAACTTAGACCTGTCCGACTCCTTCCCGCTTGCTTTCCCCTACCCTATCCCGACCTGAAACATAGATTCATTGTGCGAATTCTAACTTGCCATGAATAGTATTCAATATTAAAAGAAATCATTTCATTAATGGGCATCCCCGCGTCCATCATTGAAAAAATAGGACTAAAAATTTTCTGACAAGCTTATAGTCATGGAGAGTAAATAATCTTTCCCAAGTTGAAATAAAACAAATAACAGAATTACGATTTCACCCTGGGAGTTGCAGAGTTTAGCGCGCTCGTTTTCTGTGCGTGTGTTCATGAGTTCAATTTCCCCTGAGAGCTACTGAACAGAGTGTTTCGGAACCCACTTTACCAAAACTGTAAGTCTCGTCCTTAGAAGCTCACCAGCTAACTTAGGACTTTAATAACAACTCAATCAATCAAGAATTTTTATTTCAACCTAGTAATGAATAGTGCGTGTCCATAACTGGACAAAATCTGACTTTGACACCGTTAATGGACTGCTTTGCGTTATGGTTTGCTTTGACATCAAATTATAATTTGTTTGGTCATTTAAATACTCGAAACCAAGACATTTCGTAAGGGATAATAGTGCAGAACAACACAAGTAATCGTTATTGTAATTTCATGGATAAAAAACGAAAGCTCTCACCTTAATAACTTGCTTAACAGAATGCATGGAAGAGTAGGTACAACCATGGACTTAACTTCAACATCATGTCAGAAATATCAAATGAAACCAATGACGAGCGAATAATATTCAGTGGCATCAGAACATGCTATGTTAAATTTTTCCATGTTGGTAAAATTATTACCGCCCTTAGGAAAATAGTATTTTACAACTTTTCTCTTTTAGTGTCCACTACTGATACATGTCAATTACTGGTGCGTTTACCTTATATGATAATCCAGATTTTTAAGTTTTATAGATGTCGAACCTTAGATACCACCCCTCATGTGCAATATATTACGACTGAATCTCTGCTACTCAAAGATTTAATAGAATCTTCTATTGAAACAAGTATATAGAATACATACAGAGTATCACTTTCCTGGACTCTGATTATCGATACATATCCCTAGCCTAGAATATAAACGGCCTTAAAATACGGTATTTTCTTCGTACTTCAGTAACTCTTCCCTCTCTCTGGAAATTGTACAGTCACTTACAATAATAAGTGGAGATGGAGTCGTAAGAAATACTTGCTCTTTCCTCCAGCAGAACTGTTTCAAAGTGCGCCTAATAGTTAGATAACCAACATGGCAGTACACATATTAGCCAAAACATGACATTTCAGGATATTCCCCATTTAAAGCAAGAAAGTTTGAATCCTACAGTATCATTTAGAGAAGCACCAGATAGATAGGTAGAAATCCCATTCTTATCTTGTTCAAACACCTACACACGCACACACACACACAACGTGCACACACACAACAACGCACACACAAACACACACACACAACGCGCATACACACACAACAACGCACACACACAATAACGCACACACAAACACACATACACAGAGGGGGGGATAAAATGATTTACTTTTATATTAGGAACACAAACAGTTATCCTTACCCTCTGCGAGAGAGAGAGAATTTACAAATACACATAAAACAGATAGAAAGAAAGAAAGATCTAAAGGAAGAGACAAATACGATATGATATAAAAAAGAAAAACATGAGGGAAAGTTATATTAATCATTATACCATTTCATTGATGTATAACGATCACACACATACTTATTAATCTAACAACGACTGTCCAATTGGTTTGCATTTCGCAGGCAGGGCATCATTCATATACAAGTATATTTTTAAAAGGTGGTGGCTTAACTGCGATCGAACCTATATCTACACCCTGAAAGTCCAAACCTTTAACCAGTATACTACATCGGACTTAGTTCGGTACTTACTAAGATCGTGTTATAATTGTATTTGTCAAAACTCGAAGAAAACAATTACCACGCCAGTGACGTGGGAAATTCTTTTTCACAACTTTGTATGTCTGCATAGAAACATTTGCACTCAGTTTGACGTAATAGTATAGACACCTTTTATTGCTTGCTCGCAAATTCTAAACTAATTATTTCACGGAAAGGAGTTACTATTATCTTATTGACAAGGAGAAAAAGTATTCTTATCCCGTCCAGAACTCAACCCCATGTTATTTTCACGTTGATTAAGAAAGCAGACACCTTAACCATGAGTTATTTTCACAACTGAGAAAATATTGCCCAGATTGGTATTATTAAAACACCATCAGATTGAGAGCCATATGCAGAGTCGTTGGGCGGGCTACCTACGGAATTCTTGAAAGCACTTGACTATTTTATAATGCACAGTCGTCCCGCGGGCAATATTTTTTAAATGAAAATGTATTTGTTACTTTCTTATGTGTATACAAATTAGGAGATTTTAAAATTAGTGACCGAAGGCAAGTGGATGTTAAGTAAGTCAGGTCCGGTGTTTTCTTATTGCACGCACGAACTTTAAAGGTGCTTGGGAAAAATTCCAAAAGGCGGTTGGGAAAAAATCGCGTCCCGCGAGGCTAAAAGAGTCCGGTAGCCTCCACTCAACACCAGGGGATACTTGAGGGAGCATCAAGCTTCCCTAGGCTACCTTGTAAGATCTGTTACTCGCAAGTTTAAAGAACTAAAACAACGAACATAAAGTATGTAGACGTCATCAGTTGATGCAATTGATAATACTAATATGCATAATATACTTCAGTACGTTTAAGCATGAAAAACCTGTTTGTATTAACAGAACAAGCTAAAAGCTGTTGCACGCACTGTCTCACTTTACCATGACCTTATTAGCGTTTCTTTTGATGACGTTCTGCTGTTGGCATTGGGGCGTAATCGGTTGGAGGGTGTTCTTTCTAAACTTTTATACTTTTAACGAAGGGTGTTCGAATCCCAATTGCGGAAACATCGTCTTTTTTATTTTTACGAAACGCATTAATAACGTAATTTTAATTGATTTGATAGTTTAATTTAACAGTTTTAATTTACATTTTATATTCCGTGATAGCAAAGCTATTGAAATAGCGATCTTATAACACCGCTCAATTCGTTCGTTCGTCCATGTGTAGAAATGAAATCTCAAGAACCACAAGGTGTAGAGAGATGCTTAATGTGTTGTTGCGTAGGTATTGGCTAGATTAGCTAAGAGCAGCAGGATTCGTCTTGATTTGTGCAGTTGTTCATTGTGGCAAACCTATATTATAAAAATGCAATTGTTCGAATTATTTTAATTTTGTTAGACCTAACTACACCAAACTTGGCATAAACGTAATTGGATAAAGTAGGAAAGTTTTCGGGGGTTCTGAGGCCAGGATCTTTAGTTTGGGGTTTGTAGTAGAGTTTGCACGGCATCTATCGGATGTTAAACGGAAAAAAGTTTACAGTTGGTTGTGCTCTCGAGAATTTGGGAAGTGACTTCCCCACGGGACGGGGAGTCTGACAGAATCACTGATTGGTATTCAAATTAGTTAAAATTCCATGGAATAGGATATGTAATGGTGAGAAGTTGTAAGTCGCGGAAACGTAGTTAAGTTTGAAGAAGAAAATTAAAAAGGCATAGGTAAAGCTATTTATAAAGCGCTATATAAAGGGTATACATAAAGGACCATTGCAATTTTATCAACTGTGCTGTTAAGAAGGGTAATTCTAAACAATGTTCGGATCTCTGTTCCATTGTAATCACTTCATAGACCTTGAACCTTTTTCATATTTGATGCTATCTAAAATAACGAAACCTAAGAAAACGTACCTCAGTCAGCGTAATATATCTAATCTTAGCCAAAAGGGAAAACATATGAAGTTACATTGACAAATTAAGAGTAGAAGGTATCAGTTATTCCGTCAGACACCCCAACGTGATGCTGTCACCTCATAATCCTTGAATGCACCCCCAACTTTGAAATGTTTGTGGACGAAAACCTATAGAAACCGTAAAAAAAAACGCCTCTTGTACCCTCTTAATGTTGACATTACACCTCCCCCAAACTGAAAATCCTTAGGAATCCTTGGAAGGAATATGAAGTATTACAATAGTTTATTACTTAATTAATGTCCTAACCTAGTTATTTTGTTCTTAAAGAATTAATATCCTAACCTAGTTATTTTGTTCTTAAAGAATTAATATCCTAACCTAGAATTAATATCCTAACCTAGTTTTGGACTTCGTTCGCTTGTCATTGACGGCCAGTGATTCTGCCAGACAACCTCTTTGGAGAGATCATTCACCAAAATTCTCGAGTATTCTTCAACATAAAATTGTTATTATCACAAATCGGTAGAAAGCGTGCAAATCTCCATTTACAAGCTGAAAGCTTTGATTTTACACTGACCATTCTGGTGGAATGCCTGATTACGGCACCAAGATAGAGATTCCGGTGGTCTACACACTTTCATTTGACTTGGTTGACTTAAGCTATAACACTGAGAAAAATCTACAGCTTCGTGGTCAGGATTTGAACTTGGATCACCTCCTCAGTCAAATGCGCTGGCATGAACCGGTAAAATAATTTCGATGGGCGTTGGTTCAAAAACTCCTACACTTACAAAGGAAGTATTTGGGTTTGAACAGGAATTTTTGATAAGACTTCGTATCTATATATATATATATATATATATATATATATATATATATATATATATATATTCGTACCCCCGATGCTGATGATGCCCGCAAAGTAATTCAACCGTCTAAGGTCGTGTTTGTCCGCTAGGGGTCGTTAAAGTTTGGAGCACGTAGGAAACAGTCGGGGGAGCCGCTGCAACGGATTACGTAATTTTGATTCCAACATGCGTTTATTACTCAAAATGTATATAAGAACATAGCTGACAAAGAGTGCAAAGCCACAACACTGTGTAACAAATAGTTTGGAAGATATAGGCCAGTACTTGTCTTCACAACTGCAAGTGAGGCTTTTCTACAAAGTGAGTAAAACAGAAGGGAAAATTAAAATAGGCACATAGAGCAACCTTCAAAATCACACTCCGGTGTCAAATGCCACTTTATTTTACACTCTTGAAATTTCTGAAAGTTTCGTATAGGGATGGTACGTAGAGAGAGTGGTGCTGGGGGCCCGGACCACATCCCCGAAATTCAGATTCTTGTGAGATTGGTATCATTTTTGGCGTGTGCTTTTGAAAGTTGCCCTGATATCTCTTTTTCTTCGTCCTGTGTGCATATTGTGATTCTCCCATCTGTTTTACTTACTTTGTGGAAGAAAACCACTTATATTTGTGAAGACAAATACTGTCCTATATCTGCCAAACTATTTGTTTCACGATAGATTGGCTTTTCAGTCTTTGTCAGCACTGTCAGGTATGTCCACGTAGATATTTTAGTAATAAATGCCTGTTCAAACCGAAATTCCGGGATCCATTGCAGCGGCTGTCTCCCCCTTGATCCAAAATTTAAAGCCCTCTAGCGGACAAAGGAGGCCTTACACGGTCGAATTACTATACAGGCATTATCAGTATCGGGGTACGAATATCTATACCAACTGTTATCAAAAAAATCCTCTTCGAACCCAAATACTTTCCTTGCTAGAAACTTTGAATTTCAAGAAATGTAACGTGTTTTACAGCTCATTTAACACGTTTATGTTGCAACCGTTTCAGTTATCATACCAGCTTAAGATTTTGCTATAAGTTCTAAGAAATACTATTGAGAAATTGTGTTTGAGCTTTTATATTCTGTCTGATTTCGATGATATAGAGCAGTGAGAGTTATTCCAATATAATAACCATTTATATCAATTATTTCAAATGTCCGAGTTAGTCAAGCCAAGATCGCTCCAATGATACCGCAAATACGCGTCTCTACTGCTTAAGGATTATGCTATATATTTTTTGCACGGCTTCGCAACACTGACAGTGGGGTGTTTGGGGACAGGGAACAGTAACAGTATTTTTCTATTGTACCAAATAATATTTATGGCAAGTTTGATGCTGGTACGTCTATCAGTATAGATGCAATATAGAAAATGAATTGTATAGAAAATAGGTTTGCAACACTGATAACTGGGGTGTTTCGGGACAGTGAATAACTCATATTTTTCCTATTTTATCCAATAATGTTTATGCTAAGTTTGGTGCAGATAGGTCCAACGAAATTAAAATAGTTCGAACAATTGCATTTTTATAAAATAGGGTGGTAACAATGAACAACTGCACAAATCAAGACGATTCCTGCAGCTCTTAGCTAGTCTAGCCAACACCTACGCAACAACACATTAAGCATCTCTCTACACCTTGTGGTTCTTGAGATTTCATTTCTACACATGGACGAACGAACGGACTGAGCGGTATTATAAGATCTCCTAGCTTCGCTATCACGGAATATAAAATGTAAATTAAAACTGTTAGATCCAACTATCAAAACAATTAAAATTACGTTATTATTGCGTTTCGTAAACATAAAAAAGGCGATTTTCCGCTATTGGGTTCGAACACCCTTCGTTAAAAGTATAAAAGTTTAGAATGAATGCCCTCCAACCGATTACGCCCCAATTCCAACAACACAACGTCTTCAAAAGAAAAGCTAATAAGGTCTTAGTAAATTGAGACAGTGCGTGCAACAGCTTTTAACTTGTTCTGTTATTACAAACACGTTTTTGTGTTTAAACCTATTGAAGTAAATTATGCACATTAGTACATTATCAATTGCATCAACTGATGACGTCTACATACTTTCTGTTCCTTGTTTTATTTCTTTAAACTTGCGAGTAACAGACCTTACGAGCTAGCCAAGGGAAGCTTGATGCTTCCTCAAGTAACCGTGATGCTGAGTGGAGGCTACAGGATTCTTTTAACCTCGCGGGACGCGACTTTTTCTCCCAACCACCTTTTGGTATTTTCCTCAACTACATTTTTCAATTAGGGTGTGCAATAAAAAACACAGAACCTGTCTTACTTAACATCCACTTACCTTCGGTCATCAATTTTATTAAATCTCCTAATGTGTATACACATAAGAAAATACATTTTTGTTTAACCACACCAGGATTCGATCCCAAGACCTGAGGATCAACTTTCCAATACGTTAACCATTAAAACAAGCTAACAACACTCGGCAAAGAGCTAGGTCTCCTTAATCGTCAACATGAATAATCCGGAATGGCAAATCACATGCAATACAAGAAGATAGTTGGGGAAAATATCTTGCACGCGGGACGACTGTGCATTATAAAGTAGTCAAGTGCTCTTAAGAATCCCGTGGGTAGCCCGCCCAACGACTCTGCATATGGCCCTCAATCTCGTTGTGTTTTAAAAGACAAACCTTGGCAATATTTTCTCAGCTGTGAAAATAGCTCATGGTTGGAGTTCGCGTTAAGTCGTGGCCGAGTGAGAACGCAAACTTGCATGCTCCCGATTTGAAGGACTTTCGTGTTAAGCTGCACTGAAAAGCTTTGTGTTTCAGAAGTTTTTTTTTTGTTTGTTTTTAGTGTGACTTTATATATTGATAGTATTGTGCTGTTTATAAATTAACATTAATAATGTCTCGTGTTTTTCTAAAGAACACCGTCAAGTGTGAATTTAACAAGCAAACTAGTCATATACGACCGTTCACATTGGATATTCACAAATGGATAAATAATGTTTTACATGTAGAATCAGATCAATTGGAAGGACTACAACTGGACAATGAGGCCTATTGTGTATATTTAAAAAATGTGTCAGTGGGCAGTTATGATTAATTTCTCCTGTCCACTCCGCCAACACTTCCCTATACGCATGACGATGAAACTACTAGTCAAGTGCTTGTTTCCCCTGCAGGTGATGAGACTAATTCGGTTCGCATATTGAACTTGCCATTGAAACTAGATGATAGTGCTATTCAAAATGTTCTCAGTCAATATGGTTCTGTGAAAAATATATTTAATGAGCAATGGAGTCAACGTTTTTCTTTCCCACTGTTTAATGGGGCACTTGTCGCATCTGTCCAAATTGTTCGTCCCATTCCATTGTATGGTAGACAGTTTTAGAGGTCAAGTTTATTATGATAGTCAGATTCCGACTTGTTTTTTTGTTTGTTTTTTTGCCAGGATCCAACACACTCCATAGCAAATTGTGAAAAACGTAAAATGCGCCTTCAACAACATGTGTCAACACCACCATCCTCCCTGTCCTTAAGCGTAACATCTTCGGATAAGGCGAGTGAGCTGACCGCATCACTCCAAGTTCACAAAGAACGTTTACTTCCAGTCACGCAACAACTTGAAGAATATACCCCAATCACAAAGTGAACAACATGATGGTGTCCATAGTGTATGGCATAGTTTGGCTGTTACTGTTCCTCCTCGAAGTTCAATTTGGTATAATATCTATATTGTATCATCGTCCATACTTACTCATAATGAGACTTCTTCAGTTCCCACAGAAACTCCTGTTCAGCTTGAATTCCACGAGGTAAATGCCGATATAAACATTAGTGGCAGGAACTTTTCCCCTCCTATTGAATCAGATGAACATTCTTCTCGATCTATGTCAAATCAGACCGATCAGTTTACAGAAGAAAATCCTCTATCTCCTCGTTTTCCTCTATCTCCTGAATCCTCTGCGTTAGATATTCTCGCTTTTTGTTTCTGAACCCGAGTGAGGCGTTTTGTTTCGCGTTACTGTAGTGTTTAGTATTTGCTTCGTTTTTATTACTTAGCCATCGCTGCCTTGCTTGTCTCCGTTCCTCATGAAGTTTAAGGCATCCTTCATCAAACCAAGGCTTGTTTTTCTGGTGTTCCTTCTCACCTACACGTTCCTTCGCTGCACGCTTAACTGTTTCACGAGTAGCCTCCCACATTTTACTTACATCGATTTCTGCATTAATTTCCTCTTTACTACTACTCGAGTCGAATAAGATTTCGAACCTATTTGACACTTCGAGTTGGTAGTCTGCTTTTACGCTTGGATTATCTAATCGTTTAACTTAGAATTTAAGTTGTTTCGATCCTTTGCTTTCTCTGTTCCTAACTTCTCCCTCACTTTTTGATCACTAACTGATGGCCAGTATCACCTTCTGCTCCTCTGTAAGACCTAACATCCATTATGTTGGCATGTCTTCGTCTATCTACCGCAGACTAAAATTCATAATTTTTAAAAATTGTATCACTTTCATGAAAATTTATATTCTTTGGAACCTAAGAGCGCTAAGCTCCATTTATATATTTTACCAATCATTGGGACAGTGGTTAGTAAGCTGGTGGTATGTGCGAATCGTTCTGTGAGGGGTAATAGAACAAAATTTATAGTAAAAATCATTTCGGTTTCTTTTTAACCGAACAGAAAGAAGAATAAAAAATATCGCTAACATTACATTATTTTTATTAACGAAGTTCTCAAAGTTCGTCAATAAATTAATTAATCCAAGTCAATTAAGTTAATTAAGTTATTGTATACTTACCGGGGTAATAATGTAATTTCCAATCGCCTTTTTAGATAATTTGTTTGCAAACTCTAGAGTAAACTAGCTAACTGGGATTTATTCATTCGGATCGGGAAGGGCATAAGCCACAGTGCTATTACTAATCATATTAACAACATTACTTATTCGTAATAATTATCATGTTAATACCTGATTTTATTCTACTTCGTGTAGCGCGGCATGACAGTGGTCCTGATAAATTATTATCGACTTTAAAGATGACTCACCCAGCTCCCGTAGTATAGGAGGTAACGTCGCGGACATTGGATTGGCAATGGGTTGGTACGTGGGTTCGAATCCAACGGCCGACCATCTTTACTGAGGTTTCCGAGAGTAGCCTCAGTTCCACCAGATGAATGTCGGAATGGTACCTTAAGAAAGGCCCTGGGTGCTACCTTTCCTATCCTTTACCTACCTCATCCTGGCCTGAACCAAGATGCCATAAATAAATTCAAATTTAAAGATGACTCCGATTTGGAAATGGTTGTGAACAGCTGAATCACTTCATGAAATTGATTTCACACTCGAAGCTTTATCATTTAATATTAATTTATCATAATTGAACTGTTATTCATAAAACTAGAAAGAGCCACTGAGATAAAAAGAAACAAATCTGACAACGATTTATTTTAATACAAATAAATCATCAAAGGAATATACGTTATCTTGTAAAACTAACGGAGTAACTGAGTTCTTAGAAAAGTCGGTAACCTTTCCTTTGATACCCTTATCAATTATGTACTTATTCTCTTTTCTATTGGAGTGATAACACAAAAACAATACGCAGTATTCACGTGTTGCTTGTTCTCATACAGTAAATTGTTTGATGTAAATTGTCTTCAATAATTGCAACTGTCCACACAGCGTAAACATTTCTTGGTGTGATCTCAGAATATCTTATTTCTCCAAGCCACGTCCACGGCATATCCTCGAGAGAACAATATGTACACGAATGTTCCAAAACTTGTGGGATACGGTACCTGGGAAATGGGTAGTCATCGTCATCATATTCATCCGTTTTCTATCCACTGCTGCATGAAAGCCTCCCCTTTCTCTTTCCATATATCTCGGTCTGATGCTATCCTCATCCATGTAGCTCCTGAAAAACGCTTGTTTTCATCTACCCATCTGCGTTTGAACGTCGTCTTGGTCGTTTCTGTTCTCTGGAAATCCAATGTACTACATTCGATGTCCACCTTCCATCCGTCTGTCTAGCTATGTGACTGGCCGATCTCCACTTCATCCTCTTCGCAGTCTTGATTATATCTGCAGTGCTGATAACCAAGTAATATTTAGTATCAAACAATCAGTTAGAAATGACCACTACGCCTTTCTATTTCGGTTAGTATCTACACTCAATTAAATTTATTTATTCTACACATGTACATCTGGACCTCTATTAA
This sequence comes from Lepisma saccharinum, assembly GCA_022664845.1. Taxonomy (NCBI): domain Eukaryota; kingdom Metazoa; phylum Arthropoda; class Insecta; order Zygentoma; family Lepismatidae; genus Lepisma; species Lepisma saccharinum. The sequence continues at coordinate 15,382 of JAGDQP010008577.1, forward strand.
TTGAAGGGAGCTGTCCTCTGGTCACAGAACAATAAACACTATATATTTTCCTTCAAATCTTGATCGCTATCAACAGCAAACTCAGGCTATTATAAACATCTTCTCAACAAGACAATAATGCTTATTGACATTGTTTAAATCGTCTCAAAAAACATTAACCATGAAATATAATCTCTTTAGGGCTTATTCGCTTAAAGCAACACTTTCCGCACACAGCAATTCTCATCTCCTTACATTTTGACCCAAATAATAGCTAACATAAGCACAACATCATCACACCATACTTAATCTACACAATAAACAACACGAAATCTACAGCGTATCTCTCCACCTAAACTCAATGTGAAATCACGAAAACAAACGAAAAAAATTCACGTTAAATTCTCTTAACTCGATTAAGACATTGCTTCCTTGTCCAGAAATGCATAGACCTGTGCTCTAAGACGCTGCATAAATTTATCTTCAAGTACTATCTATCTCTTTTGCTTAGATTTAACTTGCTATTTCATTCTTTCTGTTGTCTGTGTTGTTTCCAAGTTTCTTTTTTTTATTTTGCCATTTGTTCTTTTTATTCCTCTTTGGTTACTAAAAAGTATAAGTTTTTCCTAACAATTGGGGATCTAGACATGGTGTATATGTTCTGAAAGTATGCAATAAGAAATCCTAGCAGCAAACGGCAAAGGGTATAGCAGTTATGAGGGGGTTTAAAGGTAACAGTGTAGTCTATGGAAAAACACATATATTTCCCACATACAAGCAATATCTATTGATTGAAGCCTTTTAAAACATGCATACGTAATTTATCAAACAACCCAGAAACACATCATCGCCTATATATTAAACAGCGGACTACAAAAACCGGTTTATTTCAACTGGAAATATGTATTTTATTGGAAATCAGTTCACACCTTAAACACTGACAATGTTTTTAGAGTAACAGGTAATGTGTAAATCCGAAAGGATAGCATGAGTCATACAAACACTCTGCTCGCAGTGTGCACACTTAACAAAAGCTAATTTGTCACACTTGAAGCACTTGTCGTCGACGATGGAATCAAAGCAGAAGTCATGTGTTGAAATGCACGTTACAGGTTCATCGTCAAGGTATCCAGCCTTATAAAGAGCAAATCCGATCATGTTCCTAAATCTTGGTGCCGAGAACTAGAACAAGGTCAATGATTGAACCTTCAAAAACTTGTCGCGATGCCAGGTTTTGTCCAGCGTCTCCGAAATCACTGTACAAGTAATGTACCGGATGAACGACTTATATTGGCAAAATAACTGAACGTTCAAAGGCTGATTAAGACCCATATATCCGCCGGGAATGAGACGCTTTATAAGATTAACGGAGTCAGGGACAAATTGACTGGTAAATACTGTCATCCGTATTTGGTGACCATGAGTCCAGAAGGAGAAGAAATTTCGAACGATCAGCAGGGATACTCGGTCAAAGACACTCGTGATAAAAGAGTGACAAGTCGGCTTAGCTCATATTTGTTGTCTTCCCTGTGAACCCTTAGATGTTAGGATAATCGTCAGGTTTCGATGCCGAGAAAATTCATTCTTCGGAGTCATTCTTAGAACATACTTTGGTCTCATGATCTCTGCTGTCACTGACGTGACTGAAAAAATCATATATGAGTGGGTAGTTGCACTGATAGACCCAAAAGACGATCGCACAAGAACTGCTATACGTTTTCGAAGAGATCGATAAGACTGGAGTTCTTTCTTAAACCTGCTTTGATCAGCATTCAAAACGTTTTCTACCATCAGTTACTCATTCAAAACCAGCTCATGTGTCGATCGCACGTAGTCGTCAGCCTGTTTTGCCAAATCAGCGTCATTTCCTCGCCAATTCTTACTGACTCGATCCATGATAGCACGACTGACGATCATGTTTCTGCGTTTGAAGTGTAAAACCAACGATGGTGATACATTAAAATGTGGACGATTGTGAGGATCAATGATCGTATTTGCTTGCAATGCCCATAAACGAAGGTCATGAATTACAGGGTATTTTTGAACAATTTTCTCGAATTTTTGCCGAACTATATCATTTATCGCTCGCATTGTAGGCTTCCCTTCATTGCGAGTCTTTCCATATTCGTACAATGTTTTCATGCTTTTGATGAGCTTAAACTCGTTCTTTAGGGTCTTTCCAAGTCTTCGCTTTTCCAAGTCCCTGCCGCTACGATCGGTGGGCCAGTAAATGAAAGCCCTTTCCTTGTACTCGTCATCAAGCACAGCTCTTTTCCTCTTTGGTGAAGTTGCCCATTAAGATCCAGATAAAGAAGCCTGCGATTTCTGTGACGCCTGTGGTGACTTTGAAGCCGATAATATTTCAGTCTTCATCACCAACTTCGTCACCAAAGTCAATCTCATCATCACTACCTTCGCAGTCACCATTGTTCTGTACACCTCCACAAGATCCATATTATCAGAAAGCAGTGATAAGGTTTGTCCAAAAATCGTCAGCTCTCGTCGATTCATTTTTCGCTTTGTTGAACCATATTTGTTCAGCAGAGAAGCGACAAAGACTTTTGGGTCCATTTACATAGAATAATCAAACATAACAGATAACATAATTATAATTCGTAACCGAATAGTAAAACAACAGCTTATCAACAACTATAATGTAAACAAATTAATGCAACATAACATACTATTGCCTTACGTGAAATCACACAATTACGGATCAATCAGTATCTAATAAAAGGGGGATAATAAAAGAATAGAGTGAAAAGCGAAATCCGCGAAAACGCTGAACAAAAACTCCATGTGATCCCTCTGCAGCTGGATCACGAGTGAGAAAAATGAGATGCAGCAGCTGATTCAAAAAATAAGGCTCGTAGCGCCATCTATGTTGAAAAATCAACTTCTAACTTCTATACCCTTTGCCGTCTGCCGCTAGGATTCTACATTTATACTATTCTGGTTGTGTACTTTCAGAATATATATATATATATAT
>JAGDQP010008577.1:25041-60064 GCA_022664845.1 Lepisma saccharinum
CATTATCATTTGTTTTCTTTGAGCAAAATATTGGGTGTTTGCAATTGTAATCACCTGCTATTATTACTGAATGACCTATATTACTTAATTTCCTTATGTCTTCTGTATCTATCCTTACTGAAGGTGAGTTGTATATTCCTATGATGCTAAGTGGTGTACTTCTACTATAAATCCTGATGCCTACAGCTTCAACTGTGTTTAGTGTGGGTAGAGTGAGTTCGTCATGCCTGAGTTTCCTGTCCACTAGTACTAAGACTCCCTGACCTTGCCCAATGCCAAATCTATCTTTTCGGTAAGTGTTGTAACCTTGTACTTTAATTTTTGACTGAGGTGTGAGTTTAGTTTCGCTTATTAGTGCTATGGGTATATTTTCAGTTCTCAAGAAGTCTGTAAGTTCATCAAGTTTTTCAGTTAACCCCTGTGCGTTCCAGGCGAGTATCTGTAAGTTTGTTTTATCCCTAGTGTACATACCCATTTAGAGCCCTGTTGAGCGTGTATCTGTTTGTGTTGATTGTGATCGAGTTTGTACTGTGTTGACAGCCCCTATCCATTTAATTAAGCTATCAATAAAGTCACTAAGGTGGAGCAGAACTGTGTGCACTTCACTTTGATCTGTTGTTTGTGTGGCTAGGCCATCTAGTTTATCATATATATCTTTGTATGTGGTAGACGGACGTTTGTGTTTTTCTGGAATACTAATGTTTTCTGAGCAGGAATCTGTGTCAGAGCTTGAATAATTATCTTCTACTTGTGTTTTTTGTTTCTTAATTTTCTTTCTTGTGCTTTTGATTCTTTGAGGCTTGGGAGAATTTACATTTAAGTGCTCTGAGGTTGAGTTTCGGCTAGCAGGTGGTGAGATTACCTTGGGTAGGTTAGGTAGGCGGGGGGAGGATTGGGTGTTAGTAATTTCAGTAGAAGGGAGGGGGGATTGGGTTTAAGGTGAGACTGGGGTGAGGGAAGTAGATATCGGTTATGTTGTCGAGTTACAGTGTTTTGTGTTGGTGGTTGATGTCCTAAGTGTTTATTAGTGTGTACAGGTGGCGCAGAGTGTTGTGTAGATTGATGTTGGCCTAGGTGTTGAGTAGTATTGTTCGATTTAGAAACTCTTTCTTGCTGATTGCCATTGCCAAATCGTGATTGCCAGATTTTTTGATAAACTTTACAACCTCTATAGTTGGCAGGGTGGGGACCCATACAATTAACACAAGTGGGAGTGACGCCTCTGTCTTTTTTGCAGTCACTGCTTTGGTGTGGTCCTGCACATTTCACACATCTGGGTCTTAAGTTACATCCTATGGAAAAATGATCGAAATTCTGACATCTGTGGCATTGAACAATATCTGGTGCAGAAGTTTCATAGTCATAGACTGATATGGCTATGAAGTGAATGTGCCTGAGCTTTTTAAGTTTTTCTTTTGCTTTGGCATCTGACAACTTTACAAGAAAGAGTGGCATGTTTACTTTTGTCTTTCCAGCTTTCCTGTTGTTAGTGTCTGTAAACTCTTTTGGTCATCTGGTGTACCTGAACATAATCTGTGTGTAAGTTTAATCTTAAAAAGTCTTCAATCTCTTCTGGTGACATTTGTATTGGTAGTCCGCGTACTACCATCTTAATTGTTCTGTCTTGGGATGGTCCTACATAAAAATGTTCTATGTCATTCTCTTTCAGATATTCTAGTATGGAGTCGTGTGTCATTTTACTTAACGGTGTGATTTGAAAACCATGTCTGTTTGGTTTGCCTGTCAGGTTTCCAAATTTCTTAGTCAGGTACATGTAAGTGTCCCATTTCTTTACTGTTATCGGTGGGTATCTTTTGTTTAGGTTTAGGTCTAAGTCACTGTCAGAACTGTCTTTCTCTAGTGAAGCTCTATATTTTAGTGTTTCGTCAGTATTGTTAATTGGTATTGTAAGCAATTTGTCAACATATGTTTGTCCTGAGGGGGAAGCCCTGCTATCTGGAGTTGTCTGTATTTCTGTCTGTCTGCTATTGTCTTTAGTTTCACTAACTCCTGAAAAAGAACATATAATATCATGTCTAGTATCATCTGTCACTTTTTTACTTACCGCCAACAGCACCTTGGCGGCCTCTTTGGTCCTGGGTGTCACTTCAGTTCCTGTCACCTCATCTGTTCGTTCTGGCGAGTTGTCCACGTCTTGTTCCATGTCTTCCTTCGTAGGTCTAGTCAACACTTTAGCACTTTTCTTTCCGGAAGGGACGATTCCCTTTGTGCCCTAACTTCTCTGTTTCTGGCTCCCAATCACGGGTAAAGCTCAGAGTCCGTAAGCAGAGACACTCCCGAATCACAAAATATTACGATACTATCCTCGCACTGCACACGTCACACACTATTCACTCGCTTCACTTTTTTTTTTCGGGAGGGACGGTTCCCTCTGTGCCCTAGCTACTCTGGTTCTGGCTCCCAATCACGGGTAAAGCTCAGAAACCGTTACCAGAGACACTCCGAAACAAAATAAAACTACGCAACTAGAACTATTACGCACTACACACCTCGCTTTTCAATTTACTCTCACGATGCTGCTAGCTTCACCAAAAGTTTCAACGTTTGAAGACCTGGGAGCTGCTCAAGTGAGATATTTACACTGATGATATACCCAGTCTACTAAATACAAAAGTGATACTTCTTAATAACGATCTGAAAGCTATCAGTGATTGGTGCGTCGGTAATGGTTTATTAGTTAACCCACCAAAATGTACATTCACGATCATAGGAACAAAACATAACTTGAGGAACATATTTCCTGATGAAATTTAAGTCAGCATAATAAACATAAATATTCTAGAGTCCAGAGTGGTCAGAAATCTATGAGACCAGATGGGCAAAAATCTTTCCTGGAGCTCCCATGTGTCCACCCAGTGTACAAAAGCTGTGTCAAATCTCCGATGCCTTTACAAACTACTTGAATACTTCACGAAAGAGACTAAAATATATCTTGTCCGTAACCTTATCCTATCTCTTTTCGATTACTGTGATGTAGTCTACGGACCGGGCTTAACCCTGAGTAAAGCAATATCTATACAAAAAATACAAATGCCTGCGTAAGATTTAGCCTTGGATTTCATAGATCGGAACATGTACTACCAAAATTAAATAATGGAAATATGCTTACTATGCCAAGGAGACGTACTCTGCGCTATTGTTGTTTAATATTTAAACTTAAAAAAATCTCTCCTCTACTTAGCAAATGAACTTAACCCTCGAAGAATTGTTCATCACTACTCAACACGTAATAGTAATGCCCTTAATGTCCCCCGTTCCAGACTGCAAAACAGCTGGTTCATTTTCTGTTTCGGCAGTAAGGACATGGAACTCTCTGCCAATCAATACTACAAATTCTACCACCCACAGTGCGTTCATAGATATGGTGAAATATTACCTCCATCGGAAGCAATTGGTGTGCTAAAACTCTTATGACCTAATCTGATAATTTCACTCATTGGTATTGTGTAATTAGAATGATATGCATGATATACATTTGAAACGTCTTTTTTTCCTCTTCGTAAATATGTAACTGTTGATACCAATAAAAATATTGCGAGGTGGGTGGCTGTGTGTGTGTGAATGCATTTAGTATATAGGTATGTTTATAATAATAATAATTATTATTATTATTTATCTTTTATTGTATTGTATTTCGCGTCTATTACTAATATTGCATATTTCATGTACTTCTATTATTGCTGTATTTTTCTTACTAGTGGCTAATGTGAATTATTCTTGTTTTATTATTGTAAAAATTTAACCATACTTTTATTTTGACAAGGTTAGGTGGCAGAGCAGCCATAGGCTGAACCTCGTCCGCTTCTATAAAACAATTTCAATTCAATTCAACTTCTATACCCGTTGCCGTCTGCCGCTAAGATTTCATATTTATACTATTCTGGTTCTGTACTTTCAGAACATATATACCATGCCTAGATTCCCGAATGTTAGAAAAGAACGTTTACTTGTAATCTTGACTTCGTCATCTTTTTCTCCTCTTTTTTGAAGATTTCCTATCTGCCTCTTCTTCTGATCTAACCTGTTTCTCCTCGTTAGTCTGTGTGCCTACCATTTGAACTTCGGGTTTATCTGTCCCTATTCCTTTGTCTCTCATTGTCGGATACATGTCTGTATTGTCCGTCGCTGAGTCAACCTTGTCTGCATCACAGGGAACTTGGTGGTCACTTTCGCGACACGACTTATTAGCAGACAAATTTTGCCTTACTAGGTCCATTTCATCTTTTATTTTGCTCTGAACTACACTGTTTATTACATCTTCCATATTTTTCAATATCTGATCCACAATTTGACTAAACCGTATTTGACATCGTGTATTTATACTTTGCTCAATATCTATACCAAGAGGTCTTTCTAATGAATCTATGGCATGGGAAACACTACGTTCCGAAATGGTTCCAAAAGTTTCCCGCCAATTAGACCACAATATGTTAATCGTTTGTCTACCCAGCAGTGATGGCACGGGTCACTGATTTCGTGACCCGTGACCCGGTAACAAGGCAGACCCGGTGACCCATCCAGACCCGGTGACCAGGAGTGACCCATTAAGACCCGGTGACCCATCCAGACCCGGTGACCTGGAGTGACCCAACCAGAGTAGGTGTCTTGGCCATACCTGATGACCCGGTCTCTCACGCGAATTCATCACCGGCAGAACCGACAATCTACCGTAACACATTGATAAGGTGATACCAACAGAGCTCCTTCGTAGCCTCAAAGCAAGCGGTTTCGTCTTTACTTCACGTGATTGTAGGTTTATAACAAATCGAACACTGCCTATAACTCTCCTTGACTGTCAAATTCCACTTGATGAAATGGCAGTTGATCTAACTTTACATTAGATAAAACAGAATATAAATCCCCCCCCCTTGCCCCAATCCTGAGTCCGCGCTAGTGGATATTTATACAACAACATATCTCACGATAGCGAAGAATCTGTTTTGAATGTTGATTTCTTTTGAAAGAAAACGAACTTCGAATTATCGGCTGGACGATAACATACTTATGAAGGAAAGCGCTTTAAAAAGGAAACAAAACGTCTTTCGTTCGAAATTTTTAATAGCAGACACGAGTTGAAAATCTTTTTGTCTGTGTGTACGTTTATGTGTTCTAACCACCAAACTATGCTCCGGTAAGTCTTCCTTCTCTTATAACATTTGAGAGAAGAAAAACTTGATACTATTCTTCACTATTACACCCCATCACACGATGTTTGTGGTGAGAAAGAAACAGAAAAGCTGGCGCTTGAGGTGCTACTACAGGACTCTTTCAGTCTGTTCGGATCACTGGGTTACCGGGTATGAGTGGGTCACCGGGTGTCCGGGTCTGAGTGCGTCACCGGGTCACTCCGGGTCTGAGTGGGTCACCGGGTCACTCCGGGTCTGAGTGGGCCACCTGGTGTCCGGGTCTGAGTGGGTCACCGGGTCACACCAGGTCTGGGACGCCAGACCCGGGACCCGGTGACCCGGGTAAAAATCGTGACCCAAGTGACCCGTAACCCATGCCATCTATGCTACCCAGTATAATACTCCTAAGTGGCTGTTTCGTCACTAACCAAGATATGTCATAGTCTTTTGTAGTATTTAACTTTAATACAGATAGAGGCTTCTACCAATAAAGTTGTTCCATTAAGCATCTGCAAATACATACAATTACTTACTATTAAATGCTTCATGTGTAATTGTCGGACACAATTAAATTGATTTTTTCCCGTATCTATTGCTACCTGAACCTCATGGGTTCCAATTCTCAGGTTAGTAAACGCAGCCTGATCTTGTTCAATGCGCCGCCTTGCTCGGATTCCGGTTCAGGTTATCTAACCACAGGAGATCATCTACTTCGGTTGAAGTAAACGTTGGCTTCTGTACCATAGCCAAATTCGCCAAGCTGCCCGTCGGTGAATTTGACACTTGGTAAATCTCTCTCTGCTTGCTTACAGAAGCCAGATGTACCCTTTTCCCGCAGCGCCAGCAGATGGCGTTAATGACCCGACAGTCATCTTTCAGGTGTCTTTTACCACACTTGTAACATAACCTATTGATTTGTACATTACCAGAACTAAAGCCAAAATTCTTAGCCTTGACGGTATTTCATGCACTTCTCCAATCATTTGCTGATCTCCTTGGATTTTTATCGTATTGGGTCTGGTATACTTCTCGATTGCTAGTATTACTTCTCATGGTTTCCGAATCTTTCTCGACTTGCTCTTCTATCACCAACTACTCAATCGCCTTTGAAAGTCTTAGATTAGGGTCTGCCAGTAGCCTCTTTTGCATGCCTTCACTTCGTATACCCATTACCCATTACTAGTTGATCACAAATCATTTCATCAGTCATGCTAGCATAATCACATTCCATCGCCCGATTTCAACATTACTGCATAGTCTTGGATAGGTTAAAGTGGTTTTTGTTTGAGCGAGTGAAAATTGAATCTCTCAATTATTTTGTTCTTCTTTAAGCAAACGATATGTGTGTGGACTTAGCACTGAAAGTAGAAATTTCACTTTACTGTCCCTTTTGATTTCCTGAGCAGAGCAACAATTATCAAAATGTTCCAACTATGTCACAATGTCTTAATTTCGATCATCATATGAACCAAATATTGTCGTTGGGTACATTCTTTTCTGTGACTCATTTCTTCGAGCTGCGCCACTGCAGTGAGTGATAACCAAGTAATATTTAGTATAAAACAATCATGCAGAAATGACCACTACGCATTTCTATTTCGGTGAGTGTCTAAATTCCATCCAATTAATTATTCTAAAATCATATATCTGGACCCCTATTAATTGAAGGGAGCTGTCCTTTGGTCACAAAACAATAAACAATATTTATGTAATTTCCTTCACATTGCTATTAACAGTAAATTCAGACTATGATAAAAAATATTTTCATCATCACAATAATGTTTATTGACATCGTTCAAATCATCTAAAAACACTAACCACAGAATATAATCCCTTTAGGGTCTATTCCCTTATAACAACATTTCCTATTCTTAGTTATTATTCCTAGCATGCATCTTGCTATTGCTCTTTGTGTGACTCAATCTTTGAGTCGTTTGCGCATTCAATGTCCAAGATTCATAGCCATACATCATTACAGGTAAGACACATTGATTATAAACTTTACGCTTGAGACACATTGGCACTTTGCTTTTGAAAGTCTTCCAAATGAACTCCACGCCAGTTTACATCTTCTATTTGTTTTATCCCTCAACTTGGTATTCGATGTTTTGATGTAAACATACTCATCAACCAAGCTGTCTGTACATAAATCTTTATTTCCTTCTATTCATCATGTTGTTTGTACATTACTTTTGTTTTATTTAAATTCATTTTAAGGTCTATTTTCGAAGTCTCATTTCACAGCTCTTCTATTCTGGTTTGTGATTCTTCTGCACTTGAAGCAAAAAGGTTTATATCATCAGCGAATCGTGGGTGATTAAAATAATCGTCATCGATTTTTATCCCAACTTCATCCCAGTATAAATTTTGGAACACTCTTTCCAGTACCGCTGAAACTAATTTGGTAGAAATTGCATCTCCTTGCCCTATCCCTTTTTCAACTTTAATTTTTTCACTTTCTTGATGTACTCTAATCAGAGATGTAGCAGTCGAGTAAATGTTTCGTAATAATTTAATGTACGCACTTTCGATGCCTTGATGTTCAAGTGATTTAAATACTGCTGCCAAGGAAACCTAATCGAAAGTTTTTCAAAATTTATGAATCCCAGACATAGTGGAAGTTCATATTCATTAGTCCTTTCCATAATTTATTTCAATGCTCGTATGTTGTCCATTGTGCTAAATGCACAACGAAATCCTGTTTGTTCACTTCCCTGGTTAAAATTGAAGTCACGTTTAATACGATTCATAATAACATTGGTGAACATTTTGTACAGAACTGAAAGTAGAGTAATGAGTCTGTAGTTTTTTACGCGTTCTTTGTCCCCTTTCTTGTACAACAAAATAATAATAGCATCATTCCAACTTGATGGAATTTCTCTCTTCCACAAGCACATTGAGAATAATTTAGCAAGTTCCTCTTTCATCTTTTCACCTCCCTATTTAAACACCTCTGCTGTTAGTCCATCTTCTCCTCGCGATTTTCCATTCTTAATCCCTCGAAGTACTTTATCCACTACTTTCATTGCAACTGGGATTTCTACATTTTCCTTCTGATCCCTCATCCCTAGTTCTTCTTCGGAGTAATACAATTCTCTGTAGAAATATTCAAATATTTTTATATTTTTCTCCTTATTTCTAGTTACGGTCCTACCGGGTCAATTAACTGCAATTATTTGCTTTTTCCGTATCATGAGCTGCTGTTTGGTTTTCTTCACGCTCTTGTTTTCCTCGATTGTATTTATAACAAGATGCTTGTTGTATCTAGGTACATCCTCTCTTATTTTCTTCCTTAAGGTTTTATACATTTCTATGTACTCATTCCTTTTTATGTTATTTCCCCTCCTTTTCTTCATCAAGAGTTTAGTTTCTTCTGATATTTTGTTTTCTTTTTAAGTAGATTTCGAAGAAAAATATACCTATTGAGATCGGTATGATGTCTACGTATGTATATATACACGCTAGCGGCCATAATTTTGAAGATATTTGAACCAAATGTTAATATGTTATTTCTAGGCTTAATAATTCGGCTAAGTTCGCTAATGAGCAAAATCGGTCCAAGGGAATGGTCGGGGGAGGGATATGAAATTTTGAAAAAATTATATATCAGCCCCTATAGAGTTTAGAAGGAAACTTTGTCTGCATAAATTATAGTACTCCCTATGAAGTTTGAAGTGACACCAACGATTCAGGGATTGTAAGGGGTATGAGTGAGGGTGGGGGTGGAAATTCAATTTTTTTAAAACCACGTCTTGTGGGGTATCGTGAAAACCTCTTGATGATTAATCTACAAATCAATAACTAGTTTCTCGATAGCGTTCATATAAGGCGAGATTTGAATTTTTGAAAATAAAAAATTAAAAACTTCGGGATCTACTTCAGCCTGTAGGTCTGCCGAAAAGATTTTTTTCTTTTAGATGTCTGCTATTTCCCTTCCCGCCTCTCTTATTATCTTATTCAGTATTTTATTCAGTTGATGTCATATTCGTCTTCTAATTCTTTCAAGGCGCTGAATCTGTTGCTTAGTTCTATCTCGAATGTCTGTCTGTGTTTCCCTAGATTTTCCAGATCTAAAATGGGCGGTTTTATTCTGATAAGCTTTTTCCTCTCAAGTCTAGTATTTTGTTTCCACGTACATCTCACCAATCTATGATCACTTGAAATTTTCAACCTGTTGAGACAGACACGAACAAATTCCCTAATACTCGATCAAAGGTTCCCTTTTAATTCCATTTGGGCTTTTCCATGTTCACCTCTTCTGGTGCGGTTTCTTTAAAAATATATTGGAAATGAACAGTCTGTTGACTTCTGAGAATGGAACTAACTTTTTTTTTTTTTTTTGCCAAATCCAAAGTTTACCACTTTCGTGTCATTGCTCGCTTAGTTCCTACTTTGGCATTAAAGTCTCTCGTTACAATGTTATAACGTGATTTTCTACTATCCAAAATCTTCTGTATCCCTTTGTATAGCTTCCATGTTGTACCTATTATTTCTTTTATTACTCTCCGTGCAAATATATCCATTTTTTTTTCGATTTCTGTGATCCCATGTCTTCAGGTCTTTATTAATTATAAAGCAAACGCCTGTCGGTTTGCCATTCTTGGCAGTCGGTTTACTTGCCCTGTGGGATTCTAGCTTGACCATCCCGCCGAACTTCTTGTATCGCTAATATGTCTAGCTCGTACTTCTCGGTCTCGCGTACCGCCCGTTTGGTATAATGTTCGTACGTTCCACGTTGCTATTCTAAGGTCTTTCTTAATCCTATTCTTGAAGCTCCCTGAAGGAGTCCCCGCCCGGAAATCCGAATGAGGGACTAGTTTACCTCCGGAATATTTTACCCCAGGAGAATCCATGAACCATCTGTTACTATTTCTTGACATGTTTTAGCGGTGGATAGTTGTCAGTTCTACGACCTCGCAGTAAAGGTAGACATTCAAGATGTCGCCCTCTGTCCATCTCTGAACCTTGCCGATCTCATTCACCTTCAGCCTCAGAGTGGTAATGGTCATGCTGCTTCCCCTCACCATTATATTTTTGTTCGGAGTTATCTTCCCCTAGCCTTTGTAAATCCCACTACTAACTGCAAGGCAGCAGTACTGGTTTTGGTCCGCCCCGGAATATTTCCGGTACCCACCTTATCTTTTCGGCATTCCCCTATCCGCAACCTGGGGAGGCGCCTGGTGGGAGACCAGTAACTCCAATCCGGGCAAATAATATGCACAATGTTTTATCTGCTATTAGTTCATTTGTATTTACAGTTTCACATTCGTAGAGAAAACTGCAGGCTCTTTCTTGTTCCGTAATTGCCGCTAAACATTAGCACAGAAAAGAGTTTAAATGGGTTCAAAAATTCATTATCTAGAAGATTTGTGCCTACTAGTAGGGCTGTGGTAGAGGAGGGGTCGTAGGGGCCCTCGTGAGCCCTTTGTTAATCATTTATATTTGTTCCGAGCCCTTTGTTAAATTTGCTGGCGAGGAAAAAATCTAATGGGCATACTTTTCTCATTTAAGCTCGTCCTATAACAGACAATCACAAAGTTCCCGTTATTAAATGTGCCGCTATTTAATCGCTATGCATGTTCACTGTATGCGCCACCGCGCGTATATCTGTGTATTTGGTGATTGTTCCGTGCGTTAAGTGATTTGTTAAGGAAGGGTATTTGTAGTGATTTAAGCCAGATAGGAATTGTGGAAAAAATAAAAAAATGTATTATTTTCGAGAGACCTTTGTTAAGATATTTGAAAAACACCACTGCCTACAAGGAAGAAAATCTTAAAGTATATAACTATTCAATATTGTACTATTTGTAAGAACGGAGTTATATTATGAACTTGGTGAATGGCTTATGATATTTTTTCCAGCTTGTTAAGTTCAACAGCAAGTTCCTGCGAAACATCAGTTTGTTTTAGTTTTCGTGGACAACGGAACTCCTTTAAGTATTAAAGTTTAAATTACACACAAGAGACGCAATAACTATACTTTCTTTTCCTTTTGTAGCTCTGTTAATCCTCCGTCAGCATCTTCCGTGCCAAGAGATGCCGAAAGATACGTATTGTCACGCAACAGAAGACGACAAGCAATTGTTTTCAACCACGAAAACTTCAAGAAAATTCCTTCACGTCCTGGAACGAATGCAGATTGTGCTATGTTAGAAAGCACTTTGAAACGCCTCAACTTTGATGTCACAGTATACACAGATTTGAAACGGAGAGACATCAATAAAATTATCAAAAATGGTAATTATTCTTTATGTATTCTGATGTATCTGTAATGCCACACTTTATAATATGCTTAACTATCATAATAATAGTTAGGTAAATGCTAAGATTGATTTACTTGATAAGTTAGTCGATAAAAAAGCGAATAGGAGAAAACAATAAGTTTTCATATTTGGCCTAAAGACTCTCGATGGCATAAGGAATCAAGATTCAGGATGTCACCCATGCCGGTGGGAGCAACCCCACTTTCACCTCTTATTTTGCGAAAAACTACATTCTTTGATAGTTTTTCGGGTTTTTCTCTTAAGTCGTTGCTCGGACAAAGAAAATGAAGAAGGCTAAAAATAGCCGATTTCCTGACATACCTTGTTGTGTCTACATTAATGCATATATCTGAAACAATTGGAGTTTTGAATTACCAGCAGCATATCACGTATGTGAAGATATCGAGAAATTCTCAGATTAACACAAAAAGTAGCAATCAACATGTCGAACTACATGCAATAGTTAAAAGGGACAAATATGATTCATTGCATTTCCCCGTTCATATCGACCGATTGTCAAGTAGCCTTGTTGCCTCTTGCAGTATTGATTGCTATAAAGCAAGGGAAGTTGGCAAAAAAATCGGATGGACTGATATTAAATTGTAGCGCTTTTGGAACTTTGAAGTTGGAACGATTGAATATGGTGAAGCCAATATCCTCAACTTTTAATTTCTTCAAAATTAGAGATGATGAAGTTATTCAGATTGACAGTACGCAACTGTTACAAAGGAATGTCAATTGTACGCACTCAGCAAAAGATTTGGAGCGGTGTTTTACGTTTAAACTCGCTTCGATTCCTCTTGCCTTATTCGATGAAAAGACTTAATGAGAAAAACGAAGAAATCGCCTTTGCTTTAAAAAAAATGTTATGACCTTTAGGCATCTAAGACCCAGGCCAGGATAGGGGAGGGGAAGGATTCGGGAAGGTGTCGGCAAGGGCCTAAGTTGAAGATGCCATCCCAGCAGTGTGACTGAGGAAAAACCCTGCAAAAGCCTCAGTTAGGATGGCCGGCCGTTGGGATCGAACCCAGAACCTTCCGAACGCTGCGCCAACGTTCTCCCACTGAGCTTTGGTGGCTCCGAAAAATCACTTTTGTGTGAAATTTTCAATTCATTTACAGAGCGACCTACTGATTATGGCGACTGTAAATTCATTGTTGACTAAGGTGGCTTGACCGGAACAGAGTATATTTGAAGATTTTGAAATTGTTTACGTTAATTTTTTCGTAAATATTATGGCCAGTGATTCCACCAGAACTCCCCTATTGGGGTGTCCCACAAATCCTCGAAAGCACCTCAACTTTAAAATTTTTACGGTCAAAAATCGTTAGAAATCATGCAAAACTCCACTTACAACCTCCTAATTTTGACTTTACATCTCCCCCCAAAACTAAAAATCGTTGTGAAATATCTGATTATGGCCAAAGAGTGTTGTGTTTGATTGCTACACTGAAAATCCCAACAGTGCAAAGAGCATCAAACGAGATCAAAGAATTTAGAAACGAACTTGTCCTGAAATTATTTTCATTGAAAAGAGGCTGGTGAATGATACACAAAAATATTAAACAAAGTCGCTCGCCAATGAAGGTAGTTCTGTTTTAAACTAACACGGAAATTTGAATACGATGGCACTAGAACGATTATTCTTGCAGAAGATGCGGATGTTCTGATTTACAAACTGCGCTCAAGGAATCTAATCAAAATAAAACAGTGATCATCATTGGACAGGATATTCTTACGCTCGATAATGCTCTTGCTTCTGAAGATAAATATATTACAACTTTGAGATATACTCACGGAAGTTAGAAGGACAGAATACGTCGACTCCAGAAGCCTAGACATACAAGAGACATTGACGAATAGAAAGTTTGAGGTAATCCTTTATATACCGTTTGTCGCAAAAGTTCCGCAACCCCCACTTTCACAGTATGTCACTATTAAACTACAACACATAGAGAAATGGTTCTTGCATGAAATATAGCCCTGTATATTGGAAAATTTTAAATATATTATGAAATGCAAAAGCAACTCATTAGTCGGGTACAGTTGTAAAAAATGTTGCCAGAGTCAGAGAATTTTTATTACAAACTATGTATATTTGCACACTAAACATATTTATGTGACTGGTTAGAACATTTCTCGGTGCTATTAAGAAGTCTGCATGGCTGCTCATCGAACATGACAAAGAAACTTTCAATCTAAAAGCTTACAAGCTTTGTACAGCAGTATTAGTGGTGTACTCCGAAAATGTAGTATTTTCAATATTCGAATGAACTCTGGCAACACTTTTGCTGGGGAGGGATATTGGTGGGCGTGTTTTACCATTGTCTGCCTCATTATGCTATTTTCAACGAGAAAGAACCATGTCAAAAAATGTCCAGAAAAGCTTGATAACTTCTATGTACCTAGCAGCTCTGGGAAAATGGAAAATCATTTCTTGCTCCTTTCGCTATTTCCATGTAATTAACGACTAATATTCAGAAATCGCACTTTTAATTATTTCAGGGTTGCTGGGTGCAATGAAGTTATCATTTTTTTTTTTTTTTTTTTTACATTTTCGACATGTTTCTTTTTCGTTAAAAATAGCATAGTGAGACTGTATCAGAACTGGATTTCGCTGCTCAAGAATGTGTTTCTTTTGCCGTGACAAGGATGCTTAAATTCAGCTATCAAAGAAGACCTGAATGAAGATGATTCCATCAACAAAGAAAATTAAAGGATATTTTCGAGGAGTAGACTTACAGGAGAGCCCACGTTTTTAAAAAAACACGAACCACGAACTTTATCTCCTGTGTGGTTTGAAAATTAGTTTGAAATAAAACTTACTTTTGAGAAAATAAACTGACAAAAATCAATAAAACTAGTTTGTAACGAAATCACAGTATTATGTTATCTTGCAGAAGATATTGCGCTTACAATTTTCGTGAAATTTATTTACCTCGCTAAAGCACCCATTTCTGAGCTATTTTTGGTTGCGCGCTCCGAGCTACTGAGACGTTCAAACGCAATTTGTGTGAGTTGGGTGGGAACTTGCCAAATGATCAATAGAGAATGTTTTTCGCAAAACTTTGTGATACATACTTTTCAGGCTCTTCATTGTCTTTGTCCGGGCAATGATTCAAGAGAAAAATCCAAAGAACTAGCTGAGAATGCAGTGTTTCGCGAAATAAGTAGTAACATGAGGGTTGCGCACAAGGGGCGGGTGATTTTCGATTCTTGATTCATTACCCCAGCGAGAGTCTTCATGCCAAATATGAAAACTTTATATTAATCTTCTTAAAATCCTAATTTGTATATATTAAAAATATTAGGTATTTTTTTTTTAATATTAGTTAAGGTTAGGTTTTATTTACATTGAAGAAGTAATGGGTTATACTTGTATTTCGATTAAATATTTTCGCATGACCTTAAACACAATAAAAAATACTGTATACTTCTAATCCATTGCAATGCTTATGTAACAGAAAACTTCATAAGTATGCACTTCATGGATCATAATGTAATTTATTACTCGACTGATGTTGCAATATAAATATTCTCAATCCAAGTACATTGATACTACATAGCATTTCAAGTCATTTTGCAAATAACTTATTTCTACACGCACGTTTGTATTTAAAACTATTTCTACTCTTTACTAGAATTGAATAAAAGTGGATATGGGCCATTAAAAATACATAGCATATTGAATTGTGACTCTTATTGATGTACACAAGTTGGGCATCTAACTCATCTATATATTAAAAAACTTTGCTAAAACTTTGGCCAGTCCGTCCGGCCTTTGCACTGGACCAATTTT
The DNA here is from genome assembly GCA_022664845.1 of Lepisma saccharinum. Lineage (NCBI taxonomy): Eukaryota > Metazoa > Arthropoda > Insecta > Zygentoma > Lepismatidae > Lepisma > Lepisma saccharinum. Next base: position 40,251 of record JAGDQP010008577.1, read on the forward strand.
GATCAATCTTTTTTTAAAATATCCGGCTTAACGCGTAGATGAGCCATCAGGAAACTGCATTCCACTCTGTGAAGCATGAACTGAGGGAGAACTGTTTGAGTGTTCTCCCCTATGTATTCCTTATGGGGGAATATTTATCATATTTCTCACAAATTTTGGCCAGTCCGCCAGGCCGTTCTACTGGACCGATTTGGCTCATTGTTTTTTTAAAATATCCATCTTAATATGTAGATCAAACATCAAGAAACCGCATAGTTCTCCGTCAAGTTCGAACTGAAGGAGAAGTGTTCGAGTGTTCTCCCTTTGTCCAGTCCGTCCGTCCGTTCTACTGGACCGATTTTGATCATTCTTTTCTTTAAATATCCGGCTTAACACGTAGACGTGTCACCAATAAACTGCATTCCTCTCCTTCAAGTCTCAACTAAATTAGAAGTGTTTGAGTGTTTTCTCTATGTATTCCTTATGGGAAATATTTATCATATTTCTCACAAACTTTGGCCAGTCCGCCAGGCCGTTGTACTGGACCGATTTTGCTCATTCTTTTTTTAAAATATTCAGCTTAACATGTAAATCAAGCATCAAGAAACCGCATAGTTCTCCATCAAGTCCGAACTGAAGGAGAAGTGTTCGAGTGTTCTCCCTTTGTCCAGTCCGTCCGTCCGTTCTACTGGACCGATTTTGATCATTCTTTTTTTTTAAATATCCGGTTTATCACGTATACGGGTGACCAATAAACTGCATTCCTCTCCTTCATGTCTCAACTAAATTAGAAGTGTTTGAGTGTTCTTTCTTTGTCCAGTCCGCCCGTTCGTTCTACTGAACCGATTTTGATCACTCATTTTTTAAAATATCGGGCTTAACACATACATGAATCATCAATAAACCGCATTCCCGTCCGTCAAGTCTCAACTGAAGTTGAAGTGTTTTAGTGTTCTCCCCTTTGTATTCCTTATGGGGAATTTTTATCGTATTTCTCACAAAATTTGTCCAGTCCGCCCGGACGTTCTACTGGACCGATTTTGATCATTCTTTTTTTAAAATATCCAGCTCAACATGCAGATCAAGCATCAAGAAACCGCATAGTTCTCCATCAAGTCCGAACTGAAGGAGAAGTGTTCGAGTGTTCTCCCTTTGTCCAGTTCGTCCGTCCGTTCTACTGGACCGATTTTGATCACTCCTTTTTAAAATATCCAGCTTAACACATAGATGAATCATCAATAAACCGCATTCCCCTCCGTCAAGTCTCAACTGAAGTTGAAGTGTTTGAGTGTTCTCCCTTATGTATTCCTTATGGGGAATATTTATCATATTTCTCACAGACTTTATCCAGTCCGGCCGGCCGTTCTACTGGACCGATTTTGATAATTCTTTTTTAAAATATCCGGCTAAATACGTAGGTGAGCCATCAATAAATAGCATTCCTCAACTGAAAAATAAGAGTTAATCCAAAATGGCCGCCCAGAAAAGCGTTTTCGAAAACACTGAAACTGGAGAAACGAAAGTTGGTATGGAGGTGTACCATCACGAGTGGGTCACGATAATATAAGAAAACGTAAAAAGAAACTAAACAATTAAATACAGAAACATAAAATGAGTAAATAATATGTATTAAAAAAGACACACAAAATATAAAAAATGGTAAATACTGTACTGCTCAAGTATTTTATGTATTATACTGAAGAAAATATATAATAAAGTAATATAGTCCCCCCAACTCGCGGAAATAACGCCCAGGTTTGTGCACCGGGAACTGGGCCAGTAGAATATATCCCCCAACCCTCTCAGATATTTTTTTAAAATCAATAATGTGCAATCAGGTCCTATCGACTCCATGCCTCCATGCAGGGAGACGAATTCGGGGGATGGTCTACCCCAATCTTATGGAGAATCCATTTCAGATTCGTTGTGCCCCTCAAGCACTCGAAGCAAGATTGAGCTAATATAGCTAAATGGTGGGGGTGGAAAGGAGGGTCCCTAAAATAAAAAATAAATAAATATGAAAATATTAAAATGTCGCCCATCTCAATCCAAAATGGCCATTAAAAAGGCATTTTCCAAACCACCGAAACTAAAGAAACGAAATTTGGTATGAAGGTGTACCATCACGAGTGAGTCAGGATAGTACAGTAAAACGTAAAAGTATTGCCATCTTAATCCAAAATGGCCGCCAAAAGAGGCATTTTCGTAACCACTGAAACTAGAGAAAAGAAATTGGGTATTAAGGTGTACCAACACGAGTGAGTTACGATAACATAGGTAAACGTTACAAAAGTCGCCATCTTAATCGAATATGGCCGCCGAAAAAGGCATTTCCAAACCACTGAAACTAGAGAAACGAAACTTGGTATGAAGGTGTACCATCACGAGTGGGCTAGAATAAATATATCAAAAACTCCTCTATGGGGTCGCAGGCGCCGGAAGGTGTGGGGGCAGATCTTTATCATGGAGGCGCAGTTCCTCGGAAATTATAGTTACGATAAAGGGGACGCAACTTCAAAAACTTCCGAAGTTAGGGGCGCAACTCGCCACGGGGAATCGAGTATTGGTGACACCCCGATGACTGTTGCCAACATGTTTTTTTCACCCCACACCAGCGGGCGAGTAATAATTTTTATATTTAAATGTTGATTGTTGTAAATAAAAATATGTAGATTCAGTATTTATAATCATTATAGTAGTATTTGGCAGGATTATTACTATTATTATTATTAGTAGTGGTGGTAGTAGTAGTAGTAGTAGTTGTTGTTGTGGTTGTTGTAGGAATAGGAGTATTAGTAGTAGTAGTAGTAATAGTAATGGTGGTGGTTGTAACAGATACAGCATATTTGTACCATGGAGGCGCAGACTTTTAGAGGTTATGGTTACGATAAAGGGAGGCAGCCCCCAAAACTTACCAAGCTAAGGACGCAGCCTGCCACGTGTAAGCGAGTATTAGTAACTGTCCCACTGAATGTTTCCAACACATTTTATTAACCCCATACCAACGGGTAGAGTACTTTAGCTTTAGGATTGTAGTATTTTTTTCTTTGAAAGCTCATTAAATCTATTTTCATATGTAAAAAAATTGGTATGGGCCATCAAAGCACTAGGGAGAAAAGTGAAATATTATAAATGTCCCTGTAAAAAGTAAAATGAAATATTACACTGCTACCTTCATTTTTAAATTTGAATCTTATTTACGGCTTTAGGCAACTAAGGTTCAGGCCGTGATAGAGGGGAAGGGTGTTGCAAGGTGTCGGGCAGGAGCTATAATGACAGTAGCATCCCAGCACTTTCCAGCACGTGACTGAGGAAAATCCTGGAATGGTTATGTGCTTAAAAAGCGTTTCATGAGTGTTGGGAAATTAAAAAGTATTATAAAGACTTATTTAGATAATCAAACGGGCCGCAGGTCCACTTGCTAAGAATTTTCGGGATAATTTTCAAAACTCAATTTTAAAAAAATCCATAAATGCAGGATTTTCGGGAACATATTCAAAAACACAAAATTTTCATTTAATAAAAAATCAAAAATGTCGGATTTTCAGGAACATTTTCATAAACACAAACTTTTTTCAAAATCCAAAAATTGTCGGAAAATGTTTGAAAACATTAAAATATATTTAAAATAGTTTCGTAAAACCTTTGTCCAGTTGCCCAGCGGCTTTCACTGGACCGATTTGAGTTATTTTCCTTTTCTAAAATGTTCCTAATTACGCCTAGATATGTAATGAAGCATTCGCATTCTTCTCCTCATCATCAACTTTGAATAAAACAGAATCTCATTTTCCTCCCTATGTATTTCTTATGAGAATCTTTTCTGCAGAAGCTTAGTCCAGTCGCCCAGCCGTTTCTACTGAACCGATTTTCATGAATGTTTATTTTTTAATTTTCGTATTTACACACAAATATGTTATCAAGCGGCCGTGGCTCTCGAGACCGAGGCCTTGGATTAGCATTCGGGAGGCCTTGGGTAGAGTTTCAGCGGCCAACTATTCTGACATGCTTCTCTAGGGTTTTTCCTGTCACACCAGTCTAATTCCGGAATGGTACTTTCAAATTAGGCCCTGGCCGACACCTTCCCGCTTCCCTTCCCCTCCCCAAACAGGCCTGAGCCTTAGATGCTTTAAGGTAATAAATAAAATTAAAAAACCTAGGTATGTTACGAACCATTCGCATCCCTCTCCGTCTAGATGTTCTTGCGGAGCCGCCCACACAATAGTCGAGTGCACTCTGTTAATCCTTTCTTGAACTATCGTATAAAGAACGCTCGGACCCCACTCTGTTTCATCTGATTCCGTGGTGTAATCGGTAACGTTTCGGATTTCGGTGCCAAAGGTACTCGGTTCGATCCCAACTATTGCAAAAATATTTTCTGATCATTTTCAAAGAACGTCAAGCTTTCTTTGCTTATCTATATTTAAAATAGTTTCAAACTCTTTTCTCCATTCGCTCAGAGGGTTAATAGGTAAAAATGTGGGAGCTGACCCAGAAGAACTTTTATTGATTATTTTTTTTTATATGAAAGATTGAAATCCGTCATTGTATTCTAGAAAGTCATATTCTATTAGTTTGCCAGCCTGTATCTTCTCAGAAGCTAATATCATCACTGACACTTACGGAGAAGATATTACATCGTCTGAGCTATTTCCAGTTTCTCTGGGTCAGTAGTTTAACACGCTAAATTCAAAAGTTTTGATCGGCCTTCTGGAAGGTGAAAATCCTACATCAGGGTAAATTCTGTAGTTACTGAAGATGAAACTGAAATTATACAATAGCGACTGAACTTTTGGACATTTTAGACACGAGCGGCTTATCGCCATATATTCTGGAACTGAAAGAAGAAGAAAGTATGGCGATGTTTTGGAGGAACTTAAGGAAGAACAAGGCTTACATAATGGCATAAGATTAATTCTTCACAAAATATGTGATAACTTCTTAGATCTACAAATTACAACTGAGGTTAATGTTGACTGAAAGAGTACTTTTGCCTCGCTTTCATTTATCACCATCTGACTCTACTTTTCCATTTTCTTCCAAAATAATTCAGTTTACAATTCAATTTGCATTCTGTATGACTATAAATAAGACCCCAGAGCTAGCCCTCACACTCAATATTGTAAGCATATATTTGCGTGAAACTCTTTTCAGTCGTTGCCTGTTGTATGTAACACTATCGTGTGCTAGATATTTTGATAATGTAAAAAATGAACTAAAATCAATAGCACCGCTAACGTTGTTTGGTAAAAAGTTTTGTAAATTTAAAGAGTACTTTATATCTTTTTGTTCTATCATAATTACTGATTTATGATATTATTTTCTCTCCTGTGTTTCTCCTTTATTTTACAACATTCTTCTCTCCTAATACATCATTACCTCTCTTTGTATCTATCCAGTTCCCTTATTTTAAAATGCTGCGGAGCAGCACGGGTACACTAGTATTATTATTATTAGGTTTACTATTGATATCTTTATTCATTACATTTCTTTGTTTATTTACTCGTCTAGGCATGTTGGTAAAATTCTGCGATTTCCATTTTCTATATTTGTCTTCTTGTTACATCGATTATAAAAAAACATGTCAATATGATAAGAATAACAACCATGTTTATTGCTAGGTATGTGTATTTTAACCACGTCTGCATGTTAACTGAAAGAAGAAAAAAATGTGTCAATGGTTTTATATTCGTGTTGTTGAAGAGATCAAGTAAAGTCAAGCAAACTCATACTGTTTCTTCTTATTTGTTTTCGTTACTAAACTTTTTTAATTTTAAGTGAAAATAGACGAAAAACATGAAGTTGAAATTTATTCCAGGAAATAATATCAAGAGCCAAATATAATTTTGTCTTTTCTCTAGGAAATTCAAAGTTACTGTTGTTGTTGAATTATATTCCAATTCGTTAAGCTTGTTTTCTAGGATAGAAAATTTCTCATCATCGTTCTTAAACTGCGGTGCTTTGATAGTTAAATTTGCTGGTACTACTTTTTACGTAATTTTCAATGACTTTCTTATTTCGATTACCGTAGAGTCTTGATACTTGATTCAAAATCGTCGTTTGAAATAATAGTTGTTTTACTATTATTACTTGCTATGTTTCTCGTAATTATTTTTTTCTAGTTTATTTCTACTCGTAATATGTTCTTTATTTGCAGTAAAAGTCACTTCTACCGGTGTGTATTCGTACACGATATTGGCATAATTTTCTGTAATTTGTATCTTGCATAAGTTATTGCTATTTTTATGAATGAATTCATTTAAGCAAAGTAGATTTCAAATTTGAAATAGAGTAATAGTCTTCAGAAATATACAGTAATCGTTTCCATACACAATTATTATTATCAATTTCATAAAATACGTTTTTCGATCTGTATATGTAATAGGCAAAATATATTTAATTTGCTTATTAGCTTTCAAAGCTCATAAGTTTGTAATTCGAAATAATGGTAATAGGCTGTATTTAGTCAAAATCGGCATTTGCAACCAAAGTGATACTGTCGTCGAAGCAACATCAAATTTCAAAAGTGAAACATGAACCGTTGAAAATATATGCTACAGCTTGTGAAAAATTGTATGTTTCAAAATATTATGGTTACTTTTTAATTCTTCAACATTTTGTACTGATAGGAGTCGTAATGAAAACTGATTATTCAAAATATAGGAGAAAATATTCAAAATTTCATCGTGTGGCAAATATTGATGAAAAAAACTGGCAGTCATCCCTTGTAGCTAACTTGCAAAAAGCTTTGTAGAAGCAATGAGTTCCTTCCAAAATAGCTTGTCACGAACAAGTGTGAGGCGTAACTTCTCCTCAGTCCCACTCGCCTAAATTGAATTAAGTTTAACTGTCAAAACTGACTGAGGACCATTACGGTTAAAAGTTTGCGTAGCTGTGTCATGTACGTGTAGTAATATTTGGAATAACATGGATATTAATTACGTGTACAAATTAGGAAAGGAAATTAATTATCTCATCAATTCAACTAGAATTGGTGACACACTGAATTATATGACTCGAAAATTAATTGCGAACAAGATTTAGATTATGACAAACTCCATGTTAATAACCCAAGAATAAAACACTCTTGACATTCACCTTATATAAAGGGAAGGATCTCAAACAGCAAAGTCTCTCTTAAGTTGAAAACCTAACACTAACTAATCTCTTACTTCTTCCTTACATAGGATTTTATACCATTTGCTGAAATTCACTCTCAGACATGAATTTCTTAAATTCATTGTGATCTGGCTTCACATAGTCCTGACGTTTACTTGTGTATGTAACACTTGCGTAACGTCAAATCCAATTCTATACGGCGGAACATCCCTTAGCAAACGTGGATTATATTATTTTGATACCGGTTGCGAATACGCCTAACGTGTTACCTTGCTTTATTTAACATTTCTTTTAATACAATTTATTTCTGTACATATTATTTTTAATAAGTTTAATAAATTTTACAGTGAATTTGTCATCGCTCTTCAATTATGAGTGTGAAAGGTAGACAAGCACATGCATTTCTTTATAGCTGCATTGTTGATTCATTAGCTGGTTGAAATACATTCGAGTAAATTTTGAATTTTCATTTCCCAAGCTGATACGGCTTGCATAGTTATCAGTCAGAATAATACGTCATTTGTACCAATACCGCTATGAATCTCTCTAGCATCAAAACTAATAATTTTTGACAAAGATACATATAATTATTTTTCATTCTTTACAACAAAGAATTTATTCTTGAAATATTGCTGTCTATTTTTTAAACACCTTGTACACAAACAATTCATTTATTTTTTTTAATATGAATTCCTGTTCTTGTTTTTTAAACTTTCTGAAGATCTGCCTCAGATTATCCTTTAAAGCTACGTCCATTGCAAAGTACCAGAATTCTAATCATACTGGCTCCAAACGTGTCAAAAGCTAAAACGATCCTCTTTAGCAAGTTTTAACATATATATGGAGTAAAAGATTCCGTAATTATAATGTGTGAGTTTTTTAATAATCACTTCCCAAATTGGGCAACTCGTAGATTTAAAGATTGTGAGTATTTTACCTTGCTTTACGTCGTCTCTGCACAATCACAAACTGCAGAATCCGTTTGTGAGTCTCTACGCAATGACTTCTAATAATAAGTGTTAGGTTGATGTCTGTTAGCATCAAGTTTTCCTTGAAGATTTTCATTGAAATCTAATCAGTGTTCTTGTTTGCTGTTTCATCTAGCAGGATGCAGTTTATTTTCTAGTGTAAAATCTTAGTTAACCTCTCTCAAAGTGGCAGATGATTGATTACCTTTTAATTGCGTTTACTTCACTTTAATTGACCTGTAATAACCACTGACTTTCTCTTGAATGAAACAACGATTTCTCTTAGGTTCCGTCATAGCCCAGGTAGCTGTGTACCAGAAAAATTCTCCTTTTATGGAACCTAATTTAACAGCATTAAGTTCAGTCGTTACTGAAATTATCCATAGTCTTCCCGATTTCTTGACATTTCAAGAAGGCTTGCAACATTGTTGATTGATAGTTTGACATCTCGATTAATGTACGAATCCGCGTTTCATCAGAAGCGTAAAGTGGTAACTATTGACCAGGGGAATGACAACTGCTATAGATAAGCCTATTGTAGATATGAGTCACCACACTGTTTTACGCAGATAGTGCAGAACACTAGATACATACATGCCTGTTTATAATGTGTGATTGTACAGTGTACACATTATCAGTAAGGGTGGAGTGTCAAGCTTATTTCTTTCAGAAAGGCACGAAAGATACCCCCGAAAAACTCTCAAGGACTTGTAATTCTAGGCTTATACGCCTACAGAGTACTAAAAATTTAGTTGCAAGGGATATACAAATAAATACCCCTTCGATGAGGTTTCATCTGGTGCTGTTTAAGAAAGAAAGTGCTTTTCTGCGCTGCACTTGTTTGGAAGGTGTGTAATGAATATAATATATTGGAAGGTATATGTCTAGCTTGTGCGGAAATAGAATTTCATGCATGTATCATCTCTCACTCCATTTGTAAGTATAGAAGAAGGGGAAAATAATGTCCTAATTGCTGTAGGTCTATTTCTTATCTCTCATCTTCGATTGATTTTCGTTAAAAGTTATCATAAATTGAATTCGAAAACATGTTCTCTCATATCTATTTCCCAATCCACGCATTGTTCTGTCTCTATTACCTGCTATGAAACCAATTTATCTGTTCTACGTACTATCTAAAGACACGGATGTATTTGAATGTAAGCAAGAACTTGACGTCATATACCTAGGATTATCCAAAAAAAATTAAACGATCAGTTAGATGCTTACCTCCAGATTTAATTTTCACATATTTCTTACCAATGCTTTCAGGTATCCATCAAGGATGCTCTTTATGAGTTGTTTTATTTTGCATCTACACAGATAAATTTACGAACAACCATGGATTCCATCGAAAAGTGATGCTGTGATTGTATAATGAAAGTTAGCGCTTTCAAAACTGCTGCAATGCGCTTCTGACTTAAAACTTTTATTACAAAACGCGCATACACGCCATCGGTTCGAAGGTCCCGACAGGGGTATGGGTGTGGATGTTAACAGCTAAAGGCGAATCGTGACGGACGGAAGTCCAAAGTTACTTGACTGGCTCATATAAAAATTAAGTTTTTACGTAACTTGTAATGAAATGTAGAGTCTAAAGCACTTCTCTTTACTTTACTACATAGATTTACTGACTTCAGTGCTCTTTGATCATATTACCTCAATTGTATATTTCCTACAATAAAATATTGCTCACAAATCTGGTTTACGGCTTGTGAGACCAACTTGAACAGTTTATTTTTTCTCGTATTGTACAACACATAATTTATTTTGAAGTAGGGTGAGATGGCGACTTCTTTGCGGACTCAGTCTAAAGGTCAAATCTTAAGTTTATTTGTGCATAATTACTGTTTGAGCAATACGTTTCTGGATAATGAGTCATAGGTCGAACATTACTCCTAACTTTTCTGTTGTTTGTGCCGACTTAGGTACTTGAAAGTGAATTTTGATTGCATATGCAAGCAGTGTTTCTTCCAAAATATTTTATTCAGAGGGCTCGTGGGGAGTCGGAGCTCACGAAAATTATAAATAATATATATTGTTTCCAACGTGCTAAAATATAAAACAACAATAATATTAGTTAACAATATGTCGGACTTTCTTACTTAAACTCAAAATAACGTGAATGTTATCGGAAAACTCTATGATATATATATATATATATATATATATATATATATATATATATACTATAATATTACATACGCATTATATTATATACGTATTTTAGTATAAATATGAGTAATACAAGTGTTGAGACAAATTCTTTCGGAGGGGCGGTTGAAAATCCCCCCGGGGGAGCAAAGCATGCTTGAAAGAAAATTCTATTCAAGATTTCGAGAGATCGTTACTGTTTGACACTTGCCAAGGTTTAAAATACGACATATTTTAGTACAGCAATATATTTCCTGTAAGTTTCACAATCGTTCCATGATGTAGTCCTTTGATATTGTTTAGGATCATACAGGAGAAGTAATTTGTTAGCTGTTGACTAAAATTGTAGTAAATCATCTATTAGATGTAGAAATGGAATGGTTTCAGATTCGATACGTGTAAGGTCTCCAGTAAATATACTGCAACAATTTTTTTTACCATTATTCTTGTCAATTTTCTTAGTTCTTTTTGTTATACACAAGAGTTTTTTTTTCTACTTTTCAGTTGCTGCGAGTGATCACAGCAATAATGATTGCTTAGCAGTTGCGGTTTTATCTCATGGAAAACAAGGGTATATTTATGCAAACGATGGAAAAGTTAAAGTGGACGACCTCTGGCAACCATTTGCTGGTGATCTATGTCCCACTCTTGTGGGCAAACCCAAATTATTTTTTATTCAGGTAATCGTTAGACACCATTGTTTAATGCAGTTGTTCGAGGTTTTTTTTAACACTAACAAGGGCTTTGTCTTGTTAGTGTAAAGTGCTTTTGTAGTTTGGTAGATCCTATTTATTCGTCGAAACGACATTGAAATTTAATTACATGGATGAAATATTATTCATAGTATTAACAAGTAGTAATGGTCATTTTGAAACTATTATTCAAACAGAAATATAGTTTTAGAAAAAGGCTAAAATATAAAAACCAATCTCTGGTTAGTGAGAAATAATAAAAACAAAACACAATATTTTTCTTCTCATTTGTTTTTCTCTTAAGTTTTTTGTCCTACTAACTTACAGATACATCTATTGGCCTGAAAACGCTACAGCCACGTGACTTCTGCAAGGACCTGCTAAATAATTTTACTGAACTGTACTGCCAATTTCAATTAATTTCATTTGATTTCAAATGTAATTTCATTGATACAATTTTTATTGGTTTCTTTTGGTAATTTTTTAACTAGAAAATAATAAGCTATAAAGTTATCATAATATTCAAGTTGATAGCGCACTTATATATTGACTTATTTTGCCCAAACGTTACTGAGTGGATCTGCCAGATACCCCAAAACTCTACACACATCTCCTTAATTGTAGCCTTACAGCCCCCAGCTCGATTTAACCATTACTACAGAACGTATCAGTTCGTTACTTAAAAATGGCATGTGTCGGACAAACCATCATTATCAGATCACAGACACACCTACTTAGAATTGGATGAACCATTAAAATATGTTACTTCAGAAATTCCACAATAATCTACTGGAACTCCTATAAAATAGAGTTGACGTCCAGGTTGGAAACAATAGAAAGAAAAGTTAAAAATTTCTCTGATATCGACAGCTTGGCACACTGCATCAGCGAAGCCATGCTACATGCAAATCAGAGCAACTCCTCTATAAACGAATTCAGGACCAAACCGTGTTAGTAGCTGAACGAGACAACTAGAAGAAAAGAAAAGCCGCACTAGAAAACTCTTCAACACAGCCTAACGCAATCAAAATTGTGATGCATACCATACAGCCCTCACTGACTACAACAAATCAATTGGCAAAACCAATCGGGATTCCTGGAAATCCTTTTGCTAGGAACTTAGCAGGCTGAGTGAAGCCTCAAGGGTACAAAAGATACTGGCGTGTGAGACATTGAACTCTAGAGGAACTCTTAAAAAAACTAATGGAGACTCAATATTTACTGGGAAAGAAACTGTTGAAGTCTTGCTCAGGCTCCATTCCTCAGACAGTATTATCATTGACAATTCGAGCGGCATCCAGATACAAACCTGGGAAAACTTGACAAGAGCATCCCAGGAAAGCTGGAGTATAGCTAGGAAGATTGTCAATGTAAGTAGAATCAAATGGACCATAAATAAGTTTCTACCATTCTAAGCACCCGGAGGTGATGGAATTCTGCCTGTTCTTATCCAGGAAGGACCTAACACTCTGAGCTACATGCACTGTGACAAGGGTCAGTTTAGCATATAGCCACATACCGGGATCCTGGAGAACTAACAGAGCAATCTTTATGCCGAAGCGGGGCCGTCCAAGCTACGCCGAGGCCAAAGCGTACAGACCAATTAGACTCTCCTCCTCCTTACTCAAGACAGTAGAGAGGATGGTGGAAGTCCACATAAGGCAAGATATCCTTCAGAGAAATCATCTACATAAGAACCAACATGCGTACCAAGCAAGAAAATCCTGCGGAACAGCTCTACGCCAACTAGTCGGCAGAATGGAAGACGCAATGGAAGTAAAAGATTACACTATGTGCTTTTCTTGATATAGAAGGTGCCTTTGGTAATACCTCACTCAAGTCGATTATTGAATCAGCACAGAGATGAGCACTCGATCGCACCACGTGTCGATGGATCTAGGACATGCTCAAGCAAAGGCTGCCTCAAGCCAAACTGTTCGACCCAAACCTGGAGGTAAAAGCAACAAAAGGATGTCCTCAGTGAGGGGTTCTTTTCCCCTTTTCTGTAGCCTTGTCGTGGATAATCTCCTGAAAGATCTTAATAGCCAAACATACTATGCTCAGGCCTATCCCGTTGACATTGTAATCCTTATACAGGGCAAATTTCCTCAAACCTTTTCAGAGATCCTGAATAATGCTTTAAAACTTGTCAGCAACTGGTGTTCAAGGGAAAGTCTCAATATCAATCCTAGGAAAACAATCGTTGTTCCGTTTACCAGAAAGAAAATCATTAATAGTCTGGGTATACTCAATCTCTATGGAATTAGACTAAACACTTCAGAATCAGTGAAATATCTATGGAGAACCCTGGATCGAAAACTGACCTGGAACCTCCATTTAGACGAAGTAATACACAAGGGCAGATGGTCACTTATGGCCATTAGATGACTTTTTGTATCAAAGTAGGGTCTAAAACTTCACATTAGCCACTGGTTATACGAGGCCGTGGTGAAACCATAAGAAACGTATGATTCGGTAGTTGTATGGCCCAACGTGCTACAAATTTCAGCTCAGGACAAAATTGCGAGCCTTCAAAGAATCGCATGCCTAAGTATTTCTAAGGTATTTAGAAGTACTCCGTCTGCTCATTTGGAAGTCATTCTAGAACTACTGCCACCAGACATCCATATTATAGTGAGACGAAGATGATAACTTAAAGAATAAAAATTACAGGAAACTGTAGACAAAACCTCAGGAGCAACCTCCATACTCCCCACTTCGACAGACAACCCAACTACAGCAATGCCGTCTGATTATAAAACTGCAATGTATACCTTTCAGCGATTATTCTGAATGGGAAAACTACCAGGCTATTAAACTTTGGCGAGATTGTCTGGGCTTTTATATAGACGAGTCTCGTTCCGAAGACAACACAGGAAGAGCCAGAATATTTGGAACTCTTTTCAAAACTAAAATCTCAATGAGCTTGGTAAAACACACTAGTTCCCCAAGCAGAAATCCTAACAATTCTTAACTGTCTGCACTGGCTCGAAAAGAGATGATACAAAAAGGAACGTATCCTCATTTTCTCTGATATCCGAGTGACTTTAAAGCATTATCATCCTACCAAGCTAATTCCAAACTTGTTTGGAAAAAAAAACGGAAAGCCCCTCTCAAAATAATTTCGTCGAACTACGATGAACACCAGTGGTTTCTATATGAATTAAGAAGCCGACAACCTGGCTAAAGAAGGCGTCAGACAAGCTTTCAACGGTCCAAAACCATACTGCTCTATAAGCAAAATCTTAAGTAAAAATTGCAATTCATCAATGGAACAAGGAAGAACGCTGGTGACGATGGGCAAACCTCCGGCCTTAGGCACGCCAAGATGAAAGTTAAGAACAAAATCACTTTATGACAAAATCGTTAATATATTTAGGCAGAGGACAAATTCGGAAAGTTATTGGATTACTAACTGGACATGGTTCGTTCAGAAAACATCTACAGACAATTGGGCTGTGCCGAAACGAATCCCCTCTGCCGACAGTGCGGACAGTTCACCGAAACTGCAATACACTGACTCCTCGACTGTTCAGCTATCAATAGGAAGAGATATGAACTCTCCGACGGGTGCAACAAACTGGAAACAGAACTCACTAACTTTGTTCCGAAAGCCTTAAAGCTCACAGAAGATCTAGATATAGAATAAGGTTGGATATGGGAGTACACAGAAAGGCTTGTTGGCTGAAGTTCTTAGCTAACTCCCAAAGAATTCAATAATCAATACAACCCCCAAAACTGAAAATCGATACAGAATCCCTGAATTTGCTATTTATTTATTTTCCTTCCATAAAGTAGTACAGTATATGAATTTCATGTTTTGCTTTTACCGAATTTTTCAGCAGAAACTGACGAAATAAAAGATGCAGCTTGTCTTTCACGCAAATAGTGGCGAAAAGGATAACAGCAGAAACTGACGAAATAATATATAGTTTGTCTTTCATGCAAACAGTGGCATCGTAAAGAGTGACGGAAAGGGTAACATCAAGAGGCGTAAATCCTGCCCCAACAACTTAAGATTTTTTTAAATTGTAAGAGGGCGCCAACTGAAAGTTGCGATGGGGCGCAGAGTCAGTTAGTTACGCTACTGGTAACAGCTCAGGTCCTTATTCAGCCCATGATATCATATACAAAGAAAAATGATTCTATTCAGATTATATGATAATAACCGTTTGCGAATTTGAATTAGACCTCCGGTGGGCGCTCTCTCTAAACTTTAGCAAGTGGGCACGCTGCAGTATTTACACCGAAATCGGATTGTTCCTAGTTTCCCCATTAAATAATAGAAACGGATTATAAGGAGATGATGAACATTATTATTTAATTGGATAAACGCTGTAAGTATTTACCGGTAATTGTAATGGTAATGAAAATAATTTACTGTTGCTTTCTCCTAGTCTTTATATGAATAGTATTTTGTGAGATAATATTTCTTCACATAATTGTATCACATTTTGCATGGAAATGAAGAAGAATTGTTAATATTTACTTGAATAAAGATATTCAGTCATGGTTTTGACACTGAGTTCTGTAAGCAATTCACCACCAATTATAGTGTCTATTATTAATTGCCCTGTCCTGCAGATGCTTCCGAGTCAGTGCTGTGGTTTTCAATTTGAGTGATTTCATGTTCTGTATCTGATTCAATGGAATCTGATTCACTTCCTTTTTCTGATGGTACTTCCCTAAACATTCCTTCAATAACCTCTGATGTCACCTCTATCTTAAAAACTCATGTTAAAAAAATGAGACAAGAGAAAAAATGTTACTACAGAGGGTGCACAGCGTCACGTACACCACAAAAATGGCACTCACCACTTCGCTCTTTAATAGCGATTAAACTATTGTGATAAATATTTGCTAAAATATTGCA
The DNA here is from genome assembly GCA_022664845.1 of Lepisma saccharinum. NCBI lineage: Eukaryota > Metazoa > Arthropoda > Insecta > Zygentoma > Lepismatidae > Lepisma > Lepisma saccharinum. The sequence goes on from JAGDQP010008577.1 coordinate 56,030, forward strand.
AGTAGCAGCATGTATATTGAATATTAAATTCTTAAATGTGTACACGCCCAGCGCGTACGCTATCTATGATACATTGCCACTAAAATATGCGACAAAGTGCAGCGGGCGCGCCCACAGAGTTCAAAGAACAGCAAGGCTTTATAAACCTTGTCAAGATTTTAAAAAACGATTTGTCAGATAATGACCATTGTGATGTTTGCTATCGAACTTTTTAAAAAATTACAACTACTTGTTAACGTAATCCTTTTGTAATATTCTATAAATAGATTAACTACACCATGCATGTGTAAAATATCAAGGGTCCTAGTTGTTCATGCAAACTAATAATCCTAAATATGAATAAATAACACCGTCACTCTTAGCCAGCTGTAATTTAAGTAGCCTACCAATGTATATTTCCATCCATTGGTCTACCTGTTAAATAGTACTATAAATCAATTACTTTCTCTTGTATGTTTTTCATTTAATAGCTTGACTCAAGACTCTCAATCAGATAATAAGGCTAAATTGAAGTATATTTCAAAATCAACAAAGTGTGGCCAGATCTCTTTATACAGAATACTGTTAACTACCTTCATCCTCATCAATATACTCCCCCTTCTATACGAAAAATACAATAAACTTTTATCTAGATTGTACAAACACTATGCACAGATAACATAACCATATCATGCCTAACCTAACCAAAATTTTAATATATGTAACACGAGTAGCATAGAACATGAATACATTTACATATTCGTATGCTTGATGTTGGTCAGAACTCACTGCAAAATCGCGACATGTAATACTGATGATTGTTTGTATCCATTTACGTAAGTGTTGCTGACCTTGGTCTAGTAACTGCACAGTTTCTTGGAACTTTTGTGTCTGATGTTTCATTATGCGAATAGTTATGCGTAGACGGGTTTCTTAGGAAGTAATCTGTATTATGGTGGCTTTGAAAAGAATTACGAAATCTTTTTGTAAAAATAAGCGCTGTTTCTATAATTTTGTAGTAACTGTTGACGCCAATTAGGAATTAGTTGATCTAAACCAATTGTCTCTAAGACTGGGTATGATAGAGTTTCATTCGTTACTATCTACTCCAGGGGATAAATATTGTTTCTAAATATTCAGAGTAACCACAATTTCTCTTTTAACTCATCTGGTGCTAAGTTAACGTCAAATATTTGCTCTGTAGCTGGTGACAGATTTAGTGGAGCATCTAATTTATGTAATACTGAAGAATCTACTAGATTGTGCTATGGAAATAGGTAGATCGTAGAAGTAAGAGCATTCAAGCTTTGGCTAAGCTTCCTTAGAGATGCCCGGAATGAGTAACCTTTTATTCTATAAACCCAGATATAAATAATGAGCCAATATGCCATAGATAAAAGAGAAATATAGATAGGAAGGTACCATAGTGACGTATTGTGCGCCTTTTCTCGTATCTGTAGCGTCCTGCCATCTAGTGTCTGTCCAGACAAACTGTGACGAAAACAAGGGAAGTACGATATTCGTTAATCGGTGTTTTTAATTTATTGTTGACCGATCGAAAAAAGTTCAATGCAAGTGAGTTTTCTCGCCTTTTCCGTTTTACGACAATTATTCAGATTTCGGTACAGGAAAACAAGAAATTAACTTGCACCGACCAAAGTTTGTTTCGTACTTTAATAATATTAAAATTCGTTTTAAGGTAATGCTACTAGTAATTTCAGGATTGTGTGCAGACATTTTCGTGATAGAATGATGTCCCAAAAGTCTCTGCACACAACTCTGACGTTACTACTACCATTTCTTTAAAACTAATTGTACCCATTATAGAAGTACGAAACGAACTTTGGTCCGTCAGAGTTCATTTCTTGTTTACCTGCATTGAAATTTGAATAATTGACGTAAAACGAAAAAGGCGGGAAAACTCATTTGCATTGAGCCATAACTGTTGTTTCACAAACCTTCGTGAAGATTTTAAGTAATCGTTGATTAACGAGTTTAATCTATTTCAAAGCTCTTAAAATTCTTTTAACGATTCGTCAGTTCTGAGCGAAGATTAATGAGATCCAAGGTGAAGTAGGGGCTCATTTCGACAAGCCTTCACTTCTCTAATTTTTGGTAGTGGTGCACAAATGATCAAGTAAATTTGCAGATCTACGAAACATATAATGTAAATATTTTATTATATTGATAGAAAATAACTTCCCATTGAAATGTAATGTGTTACGTTAACATATTACTTGAGAATACATCGTCAGGTCATAATAACACAATGAGCGGGAGAAAGAATGGGAATATAGCGACCACTATTTGTATATTCGCCTCATGTGCCTAAGGAAGCAGGCTGACCAATTCCAACCTGGGGCCTCAATTAAAAAGAAGCGACAGCTACTGCAGAGCCACAACGTTCATTTTGATAATGAGAAATTTCGTTATGATAGGAAGGTAACGACTTCCAGATGTTCTTCAAATTTCTCATATAAAAATGGTTACACTATAAAACTTAGCTCATTATGTCCTAGATTGTCATCATTAGACAAGCATGAGCTTAAAATGAATTAGTAAAATTTGTTTCTTTTTTGCGTGATAAAAATCGAGAGAAAAACAAACTGGAAGCGTTAGTTGCTCGATCTCAATTCACTTTGCTATATTTGTCTCTAATTGGATTAATAATTGGAAACTCCTGAATCCAGCAATGGCAAAAGATGATGGGCCAGTTATCAGAACTTATGTAAAACAATCTATTACATCAGCACAAGATCAACGTACTCTTTTAGAATCTATTGGACTGCTAAGGTTTCGGTTCATTCTGCTATTTTATTCAATGTTTTTCTTATCTACAACCAACTGTTCAGTGTTTCATGACATGTATGACCTTTTAGGAAAGTTTGTGCATATATAATGCAAGGGAAAAAGTTATCGAAATAACTACGGTACAACACAATTCATCTGTGCGGATCATTTTATTGAATTTTTATGCTCATGAAAAAAATCTTTGAAATCGTCTGTTATTCCTTATTCAACAGTTCAAAAACAAATGAAATATTCACTATATGTTTTAAATGGGTGATCATTCAGTGGACATAATGATTCATTCATAAAGACATAATGACACATCATTCATAAAGACATACAATTTACAGAACCATAACTTCTGCATAATCAGCGAACATAATGTTTCTTTACGTCTTAGCCAGAATCATGAGACTCGTTAAATTAATCGGATCTTACATTGTAATCTAAATTAACATTTAGAACGTTTCATCCAGGAAACATTATCTATTTTATGTTGAAATGCGTGTCAATGTAGAATGCATGGGTTTAATCATATCCTGCTTAACACCTGGAATAAAGGCAAAACGTTGTAATAGTATTACAGAGACGTCAGAGATCTTGAATAACAATTTGTAACATTTTCCGTTTGAGTTGTAAATAGTCATGGTAATAATTTATTACTTGAACTTTAAATTCTTCCTAGATGTTTCATCTTCTGATATCTTTCCTCGTGTGATTTAGCTGTGAAAAATCTTGTATTATAACATTAATAATACCAAACACTGCACATAAAGTATCTTCCTTATAACATTTTCTCCAACTTTAATATTCTTCAATGTGTTGGTGTCTGTCTCAGTCTCTTCGCATCTTTTCTAAACGTATTAGCTGATGACGGTAGAGTTTACGCTTATTTGCAAATTTCTTCTGGTCAGAAAAGTTAAGTGAACTCAAGGTTTATGCTGAAGCTTTTCTACCTATGAAAAGAAAGAAAGAAAGAAATAATGAAAATAATTTAATCATCGTAACGTACATTATTTATCATTACTGTAATTCCCGTGATAATGGATTTTCGAATTCCAAATATTACAGAACTAGTCTACAAAATACTCTAGATACTCAAAATATTCACGGTTTATACTTTGATTTGCTGGCTAAGTAGATAAGATACTAGAGACAGTTCTTTATTGAATTGAATTGAAAATGGCTTTATTAGAGCGGGCGAGGTTCAGCCGGAGGCTGCTCTACCACCTGTGTATATAATTTGTTTATCGCTAAAACGTAAAA